>PVKN010004961.1:0-32082 GCA_004027915.1 Capromys pilorides
AAGAGAAACAGAAAAAACAATCTCTAAGGAACACAACCCACAACATTTAGAATGCAGAAAAATCCATAAGAAAACACTCTAATTTCCTTACCTAATGAAGGTAAAGAGATAAGACAAAAATAGCAAGAAAGAGGAACCTACAGACCAGCTATCTCCACCAACGACAATGTGTATCTATAGGCGCAGAAAGATAGCAAGGAAACTTGAATACTGACTAGTCCTTTCAAGATCTATAATTCCATTTTTTTAGGTTTATTTATAGTTCAGTTTTTAAAAACTGAACTGTTAGAGATACATACTAGATGTTTATAAATAAAATGATATGACATCTGGAATTTACTTCAAAATTATTCAGAGTAAAGGCAAGGAAGGAATAAGAACATATATGAAACATTACTTTTGAATCATGGGAAATTTACTACGCTAATCTCTTTCCACTTGGATATTACCTTTTATAATAGAAACCTTGTTTATTTTATTTATTGATTGATTGATTGTCTTTTTGAGACAGGGTCTCACTATGCAGCTCAGGCTGGCCTTGAGCTCCCTTTTGTAGCCCAGGCTGGTCTCGAACTTGCACTGATTCTCCTGCCTCGGCCTCCCAAGTGCTGGAATTACAGGCATGTGCCACCATGCCCAGCCTAAAAACCTTATTTTAAAAAACATGTCCTCTCAATCCTAGTGTTTGTGAGTTTCTTTAAGGGCCAAAACTACCATTGGAATTGTACATAGCAGGTGAGATGCCATGATGGTAGGCTCTCTACCCCACCCCCGAGAGAGGAGCACTCAAGACCTCACTACACACCCCACACCACAGACAGTACAAACCACGTGTACTCAAACATACAGGGTTTCTTCCTATATATAAATACCTATAATAATGTTTAATTTACAAATTAGGCATAAGAAATGAAGAATAATAGCTAGAACTACAGGAACATACTGTAATGAATGTTTTGCACATGTGGTTAATCTCTCTAGAAACAATCAATACCATACTAATATTTTCAATCACTGATGATTGAAACCACACATAAGGGAAGACAATGTGCACATAAATGACATTAAACAACGTGCTACAGAACACTTCTTTTACTAATTACCTTACTCCATTTGTGTGGCTATTACAGAACACCATACACTAAGTAATTTACACAGAATAGAAATGTATTCTCTTGCACTTCTGGAAGCAAGAAGTCCAAGACCAAGGAGCTGGCAGGTTAGGCTGTCTGGCAGGGGGGAACACTGTGGTGGAAGGCAAGCAGCAAGCCTCTCAACCAAGGTCTTCATGCCCTTCATTTCCTGAGGCCCTGCTCTATGTTCCATCACACCGTTAGCACCTGAACTTGGGAAGGACATTCAACGCATAGCATGAAGTTACATAAGCCATTTAATTTATTTAATCCATTTTCACAGTGGTGGAAGTGGAATGCTATCTTACTTCAGTGCACTGAGCATTTTTAGAATACCTGGAGATGAAACCAAGGATTAAAAATATTTAACTCCAAGGAATCCTATCTAGATTTTTAGAGATTTTTGAACTAATAAGTATGTCTTAAAATAACTCATTTTTTGGCCTACTTTTGCAAAAAAAAGCCCTTTCTATTCTACATTTTGATTACTAAAAGTCATTCACATGCAGAGTTTTTATAAATATTCTTTAAAGTCAAAATAGACAGATTAGTAGCTGCCTGAGTTGAGGGCAAGGGAAGTGGGAATGAGTGCGAGATTCTCAGGAGGTGATGAGAATGTCCTGGAATTAGACATGGACTGGAGCTGTGACTCAGCAGTGGGCACCTTCCCTGGCAACCTGAGGCTCTGGGTTCAATCTCAGTACCACAAAAGCAACAGAACAGAACAAAACACACTTGGAATTAGGCAGGAGTGATAGTTCCACAGACTTGTGAGTATACAAAGTCCTTTAAAAGCATAAATTTTAAAAAGGCTGACTTAATGATTTGCAAATTATATTAATTAATAAAAAAGAAAAACCAGGTCAGAGGTAAAATTATTTATAAGCATTCCTTTGTTCTTTGGAACTTTACTTTTTTAAATTTTAAGGAGGAAAAAAATAAAAACAAGAACAAAGACAAGACAAAAAGCAACATAAAACAATAAAAATGGTACAAAATTTCAAAACCACAATAGGAAATTAACTAGTTATTTATTACCACTCTTTGGAACTTTAAAAAGCCCACGAGTAATCAATTTGTTTCAAATTAACTTTTTCTCCCTTCTTTCTCTTCTAAATGAGTTCATGATGACCCTAAGACAATCAGCACGGAGCTCACCAACACAGCAGGCCTGCTCCGGTCCACAGTAAGCAGATGCTACCACAGTGCTGGGCACAGCTAACTCTACTCTGTTCTCACGTAGAAGCACTTAGGCCTGCTGTAACTAATACTTATAATTTGATACATTTGTAGTATCTGCAAATTGTGATACTGAACTTACAGAATTTAAGATTAAAGACATATGACTAAGTCAGGAAGAGTCCTGGTTTTATTTCTTTGATTAGTTAAAAGGTAGAATTTTAGCTTTGACTATACTTGGGTAAAAATGTCACCTGATAATAAATTCTGTATTAACTTCCTAATAAAAGAATAAATACAAGTAAAACCCACTAATCTAAACCATCCCTCTGTCCTCGTATGTCTATCTCTGTGCTTAAGTTAAAAAAGCATGCGAAGGTCTTGAGATAGGGGAGTGGAGAAAGCAGGGGCTCTTGCCCTAGACCCAGACTCCTGTCCATATAGGAGATGGATAAACTTGCATAGGTAACTGAGTTACGCCTGGTGGCACATGCTTGCACCTTAACACTGAGAGACTAAGGAATGAATACTCCAAGCTCAAGCGCACCATATAGTTTAGATCCAAAATGTCTGCAAAGTCTCATATATATGGAAGGTGACCAGACTGTGGAGCACTGTACTCATCCGTGGACTCCTCCATGCACGGGATCAGTAGTTGAATGTGCTGTTAGGAGGTGGAGCTGGGTGGAGGTGGGTCCCTGGGTTTGAGCCCTAAAAGGGTGTATTTTAGTCCCTCCATCTTCTTCTTTCCCTACTTCCTGCTGCCATGAGGTGAGCAGCTGTCTTTTGCCAAGCCATTCTACCATGCCCCTCTGCCTTGGAGCCAGTCAACTAGGGACCGAATCCTCTAGAAACTGTGAGCTAAAATAAAATTTATTCTTTAAAAGTTTAGACGGCGAGTATTTTGTCCCATTGACAAGAAAGTCACTTAGATACCCAGCCTACAACCCTGTCTCCAAATAAAAAATTTTAAAAGTGCTGGAGATATGTTTAGGGTACAGGATCCCTTGAATTTCCAGTCGGTTGAGCAGACAGGGATGGGAGGAGACAGGACCTTGAGGAATTCTGTAAGCTGTCATCATTGATGTCTCTATAACATCTAAGTAGAATTAACTTCAAAGTCTATCTATAAACCATTAAACCAGGACTTCACGAAACAGGTAAGAGTCCTCACAGAGTTATGCAGTATTACAGTCAATAATACATGAAGAAATGACACTTTTAAAACTTTGTATTTCAAGCCTGGAGTTTGTGTGTTTAAATCCCCAACAACTTAAAGCATCTTGCTCTCATATGTCCTCCTGTGTTCATCTATTAATCTCCCAAATGCATTATGAATTAGATTTGTTCCTAAAAAATCATCAGTCTTTACTGGAGACCAAGAAATAATACTGAACATGACAAACACAAATCAAGATTGTCAAAAGTACCTTAGGAAGTTTTATCCTACATATAGACCAACAACACATACTCAAAGTAGACTCAAGATCCCTTTTCCCAAAAAAGCAGCCAGCATGTTTTAAATTAAAAATGAAATGTGTTCAAGAGGCTACTCAGATCAGCATGGTACACCTGTTTGCGATAAATAAAAATGTACTACGAGAAAGGCAACCAGGACTGTGAGATCCGCTGCACAGGAACTGCCTGCTGAAATGGAGCGGTGCAGCCTTGCAGACCTCTGCTCTGTAACAAGTGAACTGGTGCCTAAATAAGCTACTCTGCGGCTCTCTGTTCATGCTGGAAGGAGGAGCCGAAAGGAAAGTGAAAAAGGCCTGAGAGCTGACTCTGGTGCAGAAGAGAGAGGAGAGAGACGCCACACAGCCCAGGGATGCCCAGTCTATCTCCAAGCAACAGAAGCTGGGACCCCAAAGACAGTTAGGGGGAAGCTGAGCTCTGCTGTCAGCAATCACCTGGATTTCACAGTCTATAACAGGGATTCCAATAACTCCAGAACTACAGCTCCCCAAAGATGGGCATCTCAAGGGGAGGATAACACACACAAGGACCATAAAATTTCAGGACACGTATATACCCCTTTACTCTTGCTGAGGTAACTGGATTAAAAATCAGTTTTTTTATTTATGCTTAAGGCAAACTGGCAAAATATTTGCTAGATGACAGGAAAACATTTTTTGATCACCAATGCTACCTAGCAGCTGATGTGCCTGCAGGATGGAAGAGCTGATATATGCAGTAATTTCTCAGGAAAAATGTTAAAGAATAAAGCAGTTAAAAATCTGCTGAGGGCTGGTGAGATAGTACAGCCGACTAAACACCTGCTTAGGCAAGTGTAGGGACTGGACTTCAAACTCTGGCACTACATACCATGATGCCTTGCCCCAGGCACAATGAACCAGCAGCCAAGATCAGGCATGGTGGCGCATGCCTATAATCCCAGCTCTGGGGAGGCTAAAAACAGGAGGATCACTGGGTCCAAACTGCCTAGTGAGACCCTATACCAAATACATTTTTTTAAAAAAAAATCTACTGAAATGCCAAATGTTTTTATGTATTATGGCAGGCCAACTAGTTTAGAATGTCAAATTTTGGTATTATGTCAGAATATTCAAAGAAAACAGCTTGGAAAGTTAGACCTTACCTGAAAGGTACGCTACTTTTTCTTTCAGAATTGGCAAAACATCCATAGCTTTCATTTCATCGTTTTTTCGAAACCCTGAAATATACAAGGAGAAAATGAAATTATTGGGTTGCCTGACTAACATTTAAAACCCAATCTATCCAATATCAACACTGCAGCTTTCTCACATCATTAATTTAACTTAAAAAACACCACTGCACAAGAGCATTCACATTCTACGAAAACCAGGCTACAATTATGTTTCATTCTATATAAAAGCTTGAATAATGATCCGCACGCACATTCAAAGACTGATATCCCGAAAGACCCAGCCACTTCCAGCAATAAAAATGTGGCTCCCAAAAGCCAGAATCTGAAATTGGTCCCATTTACCAAATCTTCACTTTAGCCTTGTAAATTAATTTAAACACTAGCAAAGAAAAGGGTAGCGCTGCTTTATAAAAAGTATTTGTGGCACAATAATCCCTCTAGGGGGAGCTCCATGTCTCCTCTTCTGCTGAGACCAATGCCTGCTTAAAACTAAGCTCTAGCCCAGAAGAGAGGGGATTATAAATAGCAGAGGACCGGCTGCCACATCTTCTCTGCACACTCCTTCCAGGCTTTCTGAGCGATGCCCTGTGAGAAGCATCAGCAGGTGACATGGTAAGGTGGCCCAGGGCTGCTCCAGCTTCCACAGTGGCCATGATCATTCTCCGTTAAAACCAATTCTCATTTCCCAACGCCTCTAAAAGCCATGTAAGTACTTTGTAAAAATGAAGCATGCAGCAGGTAATTTAGGACAAGCTAACATCCATCTCAACATATGAAGTTTTGCAGCTCAAACATGTCCAACCCAGCTCACCAGAACAAAGGCCTACTTGGGAATTTGGGGTAAAACATTTATTATCTTGCTTTAGGATATTCTGTTGAAAATGTCAAACAGAGGTAATGGAGACTGAGGGATATTCATTTAAACTAGCAACTAACATTATTACTAGCAGAATTATCTGTAGAAAAAATTAAAAGCTGCTTCCTCATCTCTATTTTTCTGTTTGTTTTTGCCAAATAGAAAAACAGTGTAGCAAAATCATCTGGAACATTAGCTACTTCAAGATATATACTTGCAATAAAAAGCAAGAGAAGTATAAGTAGTAAATGAACATGCCTATCAGACCAGCCCTGACCTTGGAAATCTATAAATACTTTCTCAAGGCACTGGAGAGTGGTCAAAAAGCAAAGAGATGCCCTTGGAAAAAAAGGAAACTGCACTGAGTCCACTTCTCCTTATCAGGGTTATTGGGCTGAGAACAGCTCAGGTGAAGCCCTGTGGGGCTGTTAAACAAGAGCCAAGGTTAATATTCACTCTCTGTCTCTCTGTCTGTCTGTCTGTCTGTCTGTCTGTCTGTCTTTGTCTCCCTCCCCCTTACCTCCAGCAACTAAAATAGACAAGAGAAAGCTTAAGAAAGGAGATGAGTCGTCCCAAACACTATGTATTGATGTGGCCCAAATCCCCAGCTGTCCGCTGAGCCTCACAGGTGTAGGGAAAGTTTCCCTTGGTCCTGCTCAGCATTACAGATCTGAGTTGCTGTCTATTGCAAAAAAGCTAAAATTTGCAGCTTGGGTCCAACCAAATTAGATGCCTGATAAATAAACAGAAAAATAAGCATCTTTGGGAGAGATCGCATCACTCAATCTGTACAACACATCATTCACAAATGCAATGAATAAATTAAATGTTTTCTGATATGTTTAAGTAAATCTGCCTGTCCCACAGCACACTTACACATGTACACAGACCCAGTTTAATGGGATTTCACTGTGACAGTGACTGTCACCACAGGCTTTGCAGCCAACATATCCTGTTGAGGATCTGAGGGAGCAAACACTATCCAGCCAGTTACAGATGGCCTGACAGGAGCCCAGGCTCCCAAATCACCAGGCCATTTTCCTTTCCAATGTACCATGCTTTGTGCTGGCAATCCACCAAGCTTTTAAAACAGTGGCTATTTAGAGAATGAAAAACAGCCATGCAACTTCATCCCAGGTTCCCTGCAAACTCTTGAATGGATGCAATCTAATCCTCTCAAAAATTCCTTGTCAATCACTGTAATTCACTGAATGTATCTACAAAACGTGATTCCACCTTGATTCCATTAGTGGACACATGGCATAGGAGCAAATGCAAAAAGAAAGAGGCCCAACAGCAGTTCTCAAAGAAAAGTTTATACATTACTTTCAAACAAGGTCAATTATGAGTTTCAGAAGAAGTGTCACAAGGGGCTACGAGACCTATGCCAGTGATGATGAATCCTTTAGAGCTTCCAGTTGACACACAGACCACTTCAGCATGTGTGCCACACGTTTGCCACCACTGACCTATGCACATGAGGCAGGCAGGCAGATCATGCAACAGACAATACTAGGAAGGATTACGCTTTAGCTGCAGGTCCCAGCCTATAGTATTTGACAAGAAATGTCCCTTTGATCACTCAGTAAGAGTGCAAGCATACTACCATTCCCACAAGCTGATGTTCATGTGTGTCCTGGATGGGACACAGCAATACCCCAAGAGAAACCCACAACTATGGTCCTGAGCTGTACACTAGAGAAACAGAGTCATGCTTACCCATCACACTACCCTCACCAAAAGCTGCCAATTCTCACCCCGGGGCTGACAGCTCACAGAAACACTGTGTGACTTAAGTCATCATTCCAAAGCATCTTGACAACTGCTAACTTGCTGAATCACATTTATTTACTTTACCCAGGATGGCATGGATGACAGAGTTAGAGCTGTCATATCCCTGGCTACTCAAAGGAAGAATATCATACTGATTCAAGAATGGTGCAGAAAACAAAACAAAACAAAACGGCTCACTCGTGCCTGACCTTATCATCGTGTGCTTACAGCTGTGGTTATGTGATCCTGTTAGTCCTTCAGTTTCTTCTTCAAATTAAATAAGATACACAAAAGAAAAACACAGGGATCAACAACAAACTGGTGTGGAAAGGTGTGTACTTTTATAATAATATACGTGCATGCCAAACACGGGGCAGAGAATTCTAAACAGCTTTGCTACATTTTTGTTGAATATGTCACAGAAAAGGTTATTTTTATTAACATTTTCAAGTAAAACTTCTAGAAAACAAAGAAAATAAAAAAGAAAGAAATATGAAACTAACCACAGCAATAGAGTTTGTAGTTACTATGGTGGTTACTTTAGTATTATCTTAAATCTCATTTCCATTTTTTTAAAAACACATGAAATAAATGACTCAGAACACATAAACACTAAAACTGCCTTAAACATATCATGTAGTTTCCAACAAAAAGCAGGCAGAACTTAACCATGAAATTTCTTGAGATCAAACAGGCATGTCTCTTCCATGCTCTGGAGAGATATTTATGAAAACAAAATGTGCAGCTATAAAAAATATTTTGAAAATTAAAAATACTGATAGTAAGTGCCAGCCAGATAGCTCAGCAGACTAAAGTGCCTGCTTAGGCAGAGACAGCGGCTAGGGTTCAATCCCTGTGTGCGGTGCTGGACCCACCCCTGTGGCATGCTGAGACTGTGAGTAAGACTGGGCATGGTGGCACTCTCATGTAATCTTAGAGCTTGGGAGGCTGAAAACAAGAGTATCACTATGAGTCTGATCTATGTAGTGAGACCCATTAGACCCTGTATTAAATACATTTTTTAAAAAGTAAAAAATCTGATAAAGCTCAGCAGAACAGTGCCTGTCTGGCAAACACACAAGCCCTAGGTTTGATTCTCAGTACCAAAAACGGGGGAGGAGGGGGCCTGCGGGGGGCGGGGTGTGTGTCTGTGCTATTCCAGTGGTTCCAGATTATAAAGGCAATCAGACTTCTAAAGTCTTTTTTATTCCTGTATTAAATGATTTGAATGTGGTTCCTAGACTTATTGGAGTAGCCACTATCATTTGCTGAACTTAATGGCCATCACCTGGAAGCACACCCACCTCCCACAATCTCTGAGAGGTTAAAGAACAACTGCGGTTTCTGAAGATGTTTCAGAGATCCCAGATCTCATCTGTGTGCCTCAGACTAGGAATCAGTAACATTTTTACTTCTTTGTACCATCACGAGGGTTTCCTGATGTCACAAAAAAAAGGGGGGATAGGGTGGTAAAAATTAGAAGAGGATAAACAGAAAGAGATAGAAAAAAGAGCAGATACTTGGAAGGACATAAAACAAACAAACAAACAGTCTGGATTTGGGAGCATTTACTTGTACTCATATTTTAAATTATGTAATTTTAAAACTACTTGGAATCCATAATAAAGTATGCAGAAAGACAGGCTGGATTCTTACAACAATTCTTGTTAAATTTAAGCTACATTTCATTATCTGAAATGAAGAAGTCTAATGTGGATTTTAACGAAGTGCCAGCCCCAGGCAGCCAGGGACCCACACTAGGCAGGTGCTGTGGAGGCTTCACCTGAGATAGCAAAGGTCTTTCCCAAGGGTGTTCTAAAAGGTAGGCAGCAACTACTCTTTTGAACCCAGTCTAAAGCAAGTATGTTCAGAATGTTCATATGATAAAATCTGTACTACTCCAGACCTGCACACTAGTAAAAACCAGCTTCGGACAAAATCAGCTTTTATAGATAGTAACTAAAAATAGACATGTAAATGGTGCTCAGTGACTTGAAGTTGCAAGTCAAGTTCCTGGTCTCAGTAAACACACACACACACACACACACACACACACACACACGCACACACAGTCTTTGTAAAAAAAAATTTAAACTCAATTTCATTTCCTATAATATATTCATTTTAAAGCCTTTCAACACCAAGGTTTGGTGTGATTTTGTCAAAAGTGCTTCTGTTGTACTTTTAAACTTGCCATTTGGGTTACGGAACTCATCAGGCTCTCCTCCCCCGTAACCCACTATGCGAGAGTATGGGATGTTCTGCTCCCAAGGTCTAGGACAGGAGCAACCACAAGGTACCCTAAAATATGAAAAATCAATAAAAGAATACATGAGGCAACTTATGCAGCTGAGCCCCCATTAAGTACCCCAATATTTCTTAGCCCTTTTTTATTTTCCATTTGTAAAACATAAGCTCTGTGTAATTTAGCTTTCAATCATAGTATGATTCATATCTGTAGAAGGAAAATAAATTGCCCTGCCCTCAGAGCAAATAGTCCACAATTTATCATTCAACACTGGAAAATCATTCCACTCAATCAACAATCTGGAATATCAACTATCAAATACCCTACTGGTAAAATCAATTATTCACTTTTATATCCCAAGACCACGTAAAGAGGTGCTATTTTGTTACTGTTGCAAATAACTTTCTAACCTAGTCCCTGATGACCAAAATGTGCACATATGAATTTCCGTGGCAAAAGGTTTTACACATCAAACAAATAGAAAAGGACAATCCAGTCTCTTTTTGTTCTTTAAGACAAAAAAGAAAAAAGAAAAAAAAGCAATGGAAATATTTCACAATGACCAAAAAGCTTTCATGCAGTACATTATACTTCTATAGTATTTTTTTCATAAGTGTCAAGAAAGAAATTAAGGTGAAATTAATCAACTGAGTTTAAAAATAAGTTTTAAAAATTTGAGAATTAAAATATAGATTAACTTTGTAAAATCTCATGTTTCCCAAGACCTCCGGCAAATTCTACTAACTTGAAATTTTGCGTAATCCTCTAATTACTCAAACAGGTTTCCTTCTAAAAGTAAAAACAGTATTAGAAATAAAAATGTTATTTCTTTATCATTTAAGCTGTTGAGGAAATTCAGATAGTGCCTTGATCTGGAGTACCTGCTTCATCTCCCAAAAACACAGCCAGCCCCCAAGACAAACCGCTCCTTATCCACTTTCAAAGGTCTCGTCTGCCTGCCAGCCATTCCACTTTAGTATCTAACAATTGGGACAACTGTGGGAAAGGCTGAAAAAAAACCAATAGTAAGTTATGGCAGTAATAAAAAAGTATTAATATGGCAGTATTTAACAACAAACTACACAGTAAGTTTTCCATCAGCACTGAGTCTTGTGAAGGTTGCTAAATATCATTAATTTAGAAGAAACTTGGAGAGCACATGCATTCCTAAACACAAAGAGCAGGATGATAATCTCTTGTGTACTGGCTCCCAGCACAGCCCGTGCTGCCCAGGATCAGCACGCTCATGCACAGAGGAAGATGATGTCACCCTCTCCAGGCCAGCCACTTCACTGCGGAGCCTGCAGGCTACACGGAGTGCATGCAGCAAGGCAGTTTTCTGCTCCAAGGGTTTTAGTTGTGCAAGCATCTACACTCATGATGCATAGGAAAGGAACACTGTAACTAGCATGTTACATGAATATATTTAAGCAAGGAACAACTCAATCAGGCAGAGTAACTCTCATTTTTACTTATATACAAAATTCCACATCGATTCAATGTTCACATCATTTTTACGTGAATATATAATCAAGGTATAAATCTCAAAAATCAAGAAAGAATCATATGCTTGGATGTGCCCTTCATCCTTGCAGCATCCAAGGAATAGAACAAAGCTATGCACAGAGGAAATGTATTACCATGGTTCCCTAATGCCAGAAAAAGAAAATATAGGTGTGTGGGGTGTGTATGTGTGTGTGTGTGTGTGTGTGTGTGTGTGTACAAATGGTTGTGAGAAGCCAACCTACATCCAACCCTTGTTTCACACTGGGGTCTACTGGGAAAGCTATGTAGACATTTAGTTTGTGTGAAACGAACCAGAGGGGCACAACTAACACACACTGAACACTGTGCTAAATGATCTCTATCAAGTCAACCAAGTTTGATGGTTATAAGAAACATTATTTAATCATTATATCTACTAATTCATACATCTTTGTATCCTTGCCCTCTGTAGGAGAAAAATTCAATTTCCGTGTACATTTTTAATGCAAATCACATTAGGTGGTTCTAGAAAATGATATTATGATCCTACTCCTATACAATTATCTTTTTGATTGTTACATAAGGAATAGATGAGCTAAGGGAATTTCAACTACAGAGAAGCGGTATAAACCCATGATATAAAAAAACTTTTCACTATACACACACTAAACTCTCATGATGGTTCGTGAATAAAATACAATTCAGGGCACTTGGTTTGCGAAAGCAACACATGTGAGTAGTCAGTTCTCGTGCACATGCACTTGATCTGGGGGGCAAAAAAACAGTACCACAGAGTTAAGAATAGGAGGTAGTCCATCAGATGAAGGATTTGTTCATGTGTAGAAGAAACAGGCATCCCATGAGTGGGCAAACTAGAGAAGCACAAGCACTCCAGACAAAGCTGACAGCATGGCAAACAAAAATATAAAATGCTCGCGAGAGAACAAAGAGTGGAGGTAAATGGTGAAGCTTGACTGACAAGCAGGAAACTGTCCATCACGGAAACAAAGAGGCTTCCTAAAGGAGACAGCCTGCACTCCAATAGCCTGGCCCGCTGCTCCTGAATGTCTCAGAGTTCAACTTCACTAGGAGACTGGCTCCCCACCGTGTGTGTCCCAGCCCCACAACCACACACCCCAGGTCCAAAACCAGAAACTTGGGCTTCCCCAACCCTCCACCCTATCTTGCACCTCCCACTTCAGTGAGGCTTGGAGTTCTGCAGACTCTGAGTCTCCCCCACCCTTCTGGCTAATATATCCCTCTTGTGGGCTGTTCAAGTAATCTCCTAATCAACATTCAAGATTCCCTCTAATCCTGCCATTCTCCCCAGAATCCTGCTTCTAACAAACACATGTTATTCTTACCCACCCCTAAATCTTTCAATCGCTTCTTAGTGCCCTCTAAGTCTTAACCCTTTGACAGGGCACAAAATCCTTCTGTAGCCTCATTAGTTCTCTGTGAATCACCCTTTTCCCAAGAATACTCATACAAGCAATCCCAATTATATGCGGGTCACATGGCCACTCCTTCACCAATGAACTTCCACATGCACTGCTCCTCTGTCAGCCTAAAACACCCCTTTTACTTTTCCTGAGCACCCCACCGCTAGCTCAGTACCCAAACCCTGACCACTCTGCAATCATTACCTAATGCTGATCACTGCCCCCATGAGCTGCAAAGTTCTCTGTGGGAGGGACTGTTACATCCTGCTCTGTACCAAACAGAGGGCCAGGGTGAGTGAGAACCTCAGATCCAACTAAGACCCTTTGATATACAGTGCTCCCAGGAGCTGGCAAATTCACGTGATACACGGTGTTGCACAATGCTGGGCAGTGTCCATCTAGTTCTAGTGAGCTGGCCACAGTTTTGAAGCTGCCACCCAGCTCACAAACTGTCAAGCAGCTAAAGTGACCATATTCTCTCTTTACTGTATTTACAAATGAACTAGTATAAAGAATTGTTTATGCAATCTCAACCTGTACTTTAAAGTAAAATAGAGGTTTTACTTGGAAATTTTTATAGTGTAAATAAAAAGTTATTTTCTGTTTTAACTCTCACCAACTTCTCTGATGGCAAGAGCGGGCTGCTTTGTGGGGAAGGTGCGCAACAGAACCAGACTCTGGGAGGTAGGAAGCATTGTAGGCCTTGTAATTCCGCCTCCCTGCAGTCAACAATGTTTTCCCCCAAGAACTGATGGCTGCATATTCTTTAATCATGAAGTCCTGTAAGCTGCCCAGGCACAAGGGAATCAACAAGCCAAGCCAACTCCACACAACTCAAAATCAAACTTCTTTCTTTTATATATCAGCAAAAACAGGTTATCTCAGTTCCTTCATTGTCAGATGGCCAGGTAAGACTTGAGGCAGCCTACTGAATACGCATGGCTCTATTTTGTGTTACATGAATTGAACACACAAGTTAATCCTATCCAAGTGCCATGTGTTGTCAGAAATAATGACTTTCCAAGACATCTGAACAGTTCAAATATCTAAGCTTGGTAGTGCGAGTATGAAAGAGATATTCTGGCTCTATCAAGGTTTTCAGTCAGCCTTCATATTTCTAGAAGATAAGAGGACTCAAGACTCAATTCCCATCACTGAATCCAGATTGGAGTTTAAAATTTGGGTTATTCCAGGTTATGTCCATATCAATATCCCTACTCCAGTTAATCCCTCCTTGAGACACAACCCTGCCCAGGTGGCTTACTCAAGGCACAATCACCAAGGCTAACAATTAACTTGAGTGACCAGTTACTACAACTAGACAAAAATACACATTAGAATCATTATATCTGCATATATGGGTCGATTATCAAGGTTTCTCCTAATGTATTCAGCAAAAATAACACTGTGCTATGTAGATCAGCTCCACCTCCAGAAACTTCAACTTATTTACCCTTATTAATAAGTCATAAAAGGTAAAGGTCATAAACATCAGACTTATTAATTAAAGGAAAAATGAAGTTATTTCAATAACTTCAATAATCATGGGTTTAATTCCAACATGAAGCTCACTAGAAAGACATATTTTTAATAACACTCAAGAATTTGGCAAAACGTTTCACCAGTCAGTTCCTTCATAAAGTTTCAAACTATGTTTTTAAGCTAAGTATGGTGGTGCACACCTGTAATCCCAGTACTCTGGGAGGCTGAGGTAGGAGAATCACAAATTCTAGCCCAGCATGGGACCCTGTCAATAAATACATGCACACATAGCATGGTGGTTTATAACTAGGTGTCTCCCCAAAGCTGCATAGGATCATAGGTGGTGCTTCGGGGGAAGTGACTGGACCGTGGAGACATGACTTTCATCACTAGATTAGTCTACTGATAGGTTTATAGCTGGATGCGATATTAAAAGATTTCAATGGTGGGAAAAAGTGGGCTACCGGAAGCATGGCCTGGAAGGGCATATATCCTTCCTCGTTTCCTTGTTGCTTCCTGCCTGCCATATCCTGAATTATTCCTCTTCTTCCATGCCCCTCTGCCACATAGCCCTGTCTTGGATCCAGCCAACTAAGGACTGAAACCAATATAAACTGGAAGCCAAAATAAACCTCTGCTTTAAATTATGGGTGTCAGGTGTTGTATGTGTCACAGCAACAAAGAAGGCAACTAAAACACATATACACACATGTATATACATACACACATGTACACACATACGTACACATAAACACAGGGAGAAGGGTGTGGCTCAGTGTCAAGGCTTTGCAAATTCCCAATACTATTTCCTGAAATTTTTGTTTTATTCATAAATGACATTTATACCCAGTGTTTTCCTAAGTCTTAGAGATTTTACCCACAAATGTGGCACATTCTTGGTTTTAAGAAATTTATATGCTAAGACAAAAACATGTACTAGACCAAACAATGGCCTTAACGATGTACAAGCCAAAGTCTAATGGAAAAAATATCTTGTAAATATGTGTTAATGTTATTTATAAAGGACGTGGATATTGGTACAACTAACTAGACAAATTTATTTAAAAGCATTACTTCTGTCACAATGACACTATCTCAATGTAAGTTCTTGACAGACCAAAGGGTGCTCCAGAACACTAGGGAAACAGGATTAGAAACCCTTTCTGTAAGGACTGAAAGCAAGCAATATGTAATATAAATAATATGGTCACAATAAGTAGTGTGGCACTTTAATCATAAGGAACCCACATTGTAAGTATACATAGAGCTAGTTTGCCTAAGTTACTGCAGACACTCTGCTTTGCCTTGACTGTTGTGTTCCTGTTTCCTTAATGTGATTTCCGGTCCATCTGAGGACTATGAAGACACTATGGGAGCCCACCAAGAATTTTCCTTCTGCTCTTTACTAACCAAAAGATGCCGGAACAGTATAAGGAACCTAGTGGAAGCAATTCTATTACCTTTGTATCAAAAACGACTTAAGAAAAAGAAAAGGCAATGTTTCATAATTTTTTTGTTTAGGCTAAACCTTTTAAATTGAAGGCTGTTCTCCAGAGCCTTCATATACAGACAGCCCAGGTCGAGATGCACCCTAGATCTAAGTCTGTAATGCTGGGATTAAAGTATGCGATTACTAAATTAGCCCACTGGGTTGGTCTGGGATAGTGCTGAGTGTGAGTGACGGGAAGGCCCGCCCTGCCCTGCATGCGACTGCCGCCTGCCTAAGGACACGTAGCCCCCAACAGTCTTCATACCACCTGTCAGAAAGGCAGCCGCTCTCCTGACATGCTTTTCACTGCCTGCAGCTTGCTATACCAAGGACTCTTCTCTCTTCCATGATGCCCCCGGCTACATCATCCTGACCTGGAATCACCCCACTATGAACTGAAACCTCTACAAACTGTGAGGCAAATAAACATTTCTTCCTTTAAATTTGATTGTTGAGTGTTTTGTCTCAGTAACAAGAAAAATAACTAAGACTTTCTTACCTTAACAAAATACGATTGCTCGATAAATCCATTAGCCCTGAAGCCATGCCGCTAGGTAGTAGCATCCCACCCAAGAGACAGGGCCAGACTACCTCTGGTCACACATAAACACCATACCTGTCCAACTGCCTCAACAGGACATCAATGCAAGCAAACTATGCCTTAAAGAATTTGCTGCCTCCAAGGTGAAAATATTTTATTTTGTTCATATTCAAAAGATGTTAGTGTCCTCCCCTATCTCCATTTCCAAGCAGGGAAAAAAACGTTAGTGAATAGCCTTTATTATTTACCTTTCACTGAATTTCTAATACATTATAAAATTACAAAGGAAACTGAGAGGGCTGGGGAAATAGTTCAGTGGCGTAAGTATCTGCCTGGCAAGCACAAGGTTTCTGAGTTTGATCACAGGTATCAAAATGTGTGTGTGTGTGTGTGCGCGCGCGCGCACACACACACACACACACGACTGGGAAAAGTAATTGTTTTGGTTACTATTCTGTCGTTGCTGGGACAAATACCTGCCACGCAAGCTTAGGGGAGGAAAGGTTTATTGAGCTCACAGTTCCTGGAGGTTTCAAGACGCTCCCCCCCCCCCTGCCCCCTTATAGGAACTGGAGGAGGGGCTGGGGCGCTGCGGTGTCCAGGACGATCTGCTCCACACTTCCAAGCAAAACCGCCACCTGCAGGGGGGTCGACGGTGGGGTGAGGGGACACTGTGACAGTGCAACTGTCAGTTTTAAAGGTTTGAGCCTCTCTTGGCCCCTCCCCTCGAGCCTCGCGCTTGGCAGCCCCATGATTTACACGAGGCTTTCAGTGGACAACTAGTATAATAATGGAAGTGGCAATGCCATAGAGACATTTAAAATAAGGTGGGTATGCACTCATTTGCCAGCTCTGCACAGAGACCTCAATGTGGTCCAGGAAGATGACACAACACCACAAACTGCTGCTTGCAAACTGAGGCTGCACCTCACAACTCATTTTCACCAGCATCACAAGTTTTACATGTATCATTTTAAAGCAACACTGTCACATCTCAAGAGAGATTGTGTGTAGAGTTCCTCAGGTGTCTAGTCCAGAGCTCAGACTCTGGAACTGAGTTACCCACATCAGTGATCACAGGGGAGCACTCAGTTTCTCAAACCTTCCATTCTGTATCTGTGAAGTGGAGAGACACAGTATTACCTCCCAAAACTAATAAACAGGACCTAAAACACTATCTACTGCCATTAGCAGCAGCAGCACCCCAGAAAAAGCTTACACTTGGCTGCACAAACCTGGTGAATGCTATCTTAAGATGAATGGGGGAAGTTTCAGTCATTTACCTCTAATTACCATGTTCCATGAGGACAGGCATCTTGGCTTTTAAAAGAACAGAAATGACATATACAGTTACAGTTAAAAGTTATAAAATTTTCTGTAAAAAGTTGAACACTCATGGTAAATGTACTTTAGCAATTTCCTCCTCGGGACTGATCATAAACTAAGGAACTGGAAGGCGATTCACCTTTGTGAGACCACCCTCGCGAGAGCTCTCAAAGGTTCACCTGAGCGTTGTGCTTGCACTCTCCAATCTACTTGCACGGGAGCGGTCTCAGGGTCCTGCTGATCTAATTGTTCATAAAATTACACATGAAAAGAAGTGAGCCCAAAAATCATTCTGGGGAAGCATATCTCTTACTCAAATTGTGGCAGTGCTGTTACAGCTGCTCTAGGACCTGGGGCCTTGATCTTGTTAGTGATCACTGGATCTGGTGGTGACGTTACCATAATGATGAGGATACCACACATCGTGTGATGTCCAAAGCATCCCCCTCCAGGACTAGG
The DNA here is from genome assembly GCA_004027915.1 of Capromys pilorides. NCBI lineage: Eukaryota > Metazoa > Chordata > Mammalia > Rodentia > Capromyidae > Capromys > Capromys pilorides. The sequence goes on from PVKN010004961.1 coordinate 18,043, forward strand.
CAGCAGGAGGTGCTCTCTTTTTGACAGGGCTCTGTCTCAGGCCTCTGGCCAGAATGCACAAGACCCACTCTTTTTCCTTCTAGAGCTTCCACCTTCAGGCTCTTTTTTCAACACAAGATCAAAACCAAATAGGATCTTTCCACTTTGCTGTGAAGCCAAGGCAAACAGTTCTGATGCTGCCTACACACACAGACACACACAGACACACACACAGACACACACACACACACACACACACACACACACACACACCCCTTCAGCTCATTCTGTAATTTATATATTTTATTTGGTACAGGGTCTTACTATGCAGCTTGGACTCACAGTGATCCTCCTGTTTCAGCCTCCCCAGTGCTGGGATTACATATTAACATAAATATTTTAATCTGTATTTATCTATATTTCAAAGACATCAGAAAGGCTGCATAATTTATACTTTTGAGAACCCCTTTGATGGTTGTTTTAATATAAAATATCTACACCCTAATATATATGTGTGTCTTTGATCTGCTGTGATATTATGTTATGTAGTCTCTGGGTGACCAGTACATACTTCAGAGAGAATGAGATTAAGAAAAAGCTAAGACTTTTTATGTTCATTATGAAAACGGCTTTAACTCTAAGATTCCTTGAAAAGGTCTCAGCAGTCCCAAGTGGTGCCTGGGGCCACAGTTTGAGAACTGTTGCTCTAAGATCATGGCCTTGAAATCATTTTGATAAAAAAATCCCATCACTAAAGAATTTTATGACATAGCCCTCAGTTCGAAATTATATATGTATGACTCTAGTAGCATATCATGTATATAATGACACACACTCCCAAATAGACACTTGAAAATAATAAGCCATAAATAAAGATTTAAAGGGACTCTGATATTTTCTTTGTTAATTATCCCAAGATTCACACACATTCCCTTTTGGCAAATACAGAGCTACTAGGGGCTGGGGAGTTAGCTCTGTGGCACAAGTGCCTGCCTGGCAAGTGCAAGTTTGTGAGTTACAACCCCAGTCCCACCAAAAAAAAACAAAAAAAAAAAAACAGAGCTACTGTCCTTAGAATTGGATTTTCCTTTTCTTCAGCAAAGTTCATCTTAACTGTTACTGGAAAGACTTATGTGACCAGGATAGTTTGCATCAGTGGCTAATAACAGTACCAATACAGAAGCTATTTTCTTGAGCAATGAATGGCCAAGCATAATTTTAAGGCCAGGCTGCCTAACGAAGTAAATAGTGGCGATGTACATTGCCACACCTGGGTCCTAGAGCCCTGAGTCAGCCCTTCCCCAAACCACACATGCTGCTCAGGGAGCTCAGCCAAGACAAGAAGGCCACACAAGTTTGTTCCTCTGTTCCCTATGTCAGTGTGCTTTGGGAAACCAGGACCCAAGCCTGTGCCAGAGAGAATGCCTTCTTTCAGGATAAACAGGCTACACTCTTGGCTCATTCATAAGTAACCAGATTAAAACAACTCATTCAGCTCTGGGAAGTTCTGCTTAAAGGAGATGTCCAAGGAATAATTTTAACATTTGCTTGGACTCCACTGCTATCTTTGCTTTTTTTTTTCTTTTCTCCAGAAATATGGCAATAGAAAATGCAGAGTACAATCAGAAAGACATGTCTTGAAAAAAGTACTACTTCAAGGACATAAGTGAAATGTCTCAGGGGTACAAGTGAGGCTCCCTGAAGAATTTGCATTCAGCCTTCCAAAGTGTTCCTAAAGTATGGCATCCTGTGGCAGGGTAGCTATACTGGCCCTCAGTGGGTACTTAAAAAGAAGAAGTCTGAGTAGCCATCCTAAAAAGATCAAGAAGGTGATGAGTCTGTGGCCAGGTGCTTGGTTTGATGCATCTCTAGAAAGAGTAAGAAATGAATCAATGTACAATTATCATGAAGGAAAAACAATCAGATCTGACATTAAAGGCCTTGACATAACAAAAATGTTACCAAAGTTCTACCAAAAAAGGTGCTTGTTAATGACACAAAATCTTGAACAAGAAACAAAGTTACCACAACTGAGTTTATGTCCAAGAAAATAACCTTTCCTTTTGTAAACAAGTGCAAACAAAACCAAACTGATTATTTTAATTCTCATATCTAATGTTCCAGGATCCAAGAATGAAGGATAGTTTTTGAAGGACCTCCTTCTAAGCTGGCTCATTTGGTAAGATTCTGCTGTCATCTTTTAGATTGGTAAAATGTGGACATGCACCTGAGTGGACTATCCCCATGAAGAGAATCACACTTTAGGTGAAAACACAAGCACAACCAATTGTCAGTGGGCCAGTGAACCACAACGGCAATTCTCCATCTGCCTGGTCACCCCAAGCCTTTGGCCTACCTCACTCTTCACGCAACAGTCACCTCTTCCTCTACCACAAAAATGAAGGACTTAAGGTGTGTGCTTCTCTTTCTTTCTACATGAAACGTCATATATATGCTGGATTTTATTTCTGGGTTTTGTCCTACACCATAATCAGTTTATCTATTCTGACACCTATTGCCCATACAGATTTAATTATAGTGTCTTTGTAGCATATTTCCTCATCCTATTCCTTTTTCATTTATTTTTTAATGTGGGGAGATCATGCCTCGCTATCTATCTATCTATCTATCTATCTATCTATCTATCTATCTATCTATTTATTTATTTTGAGGAACCAAGGATCAAACTCAGGACCTTGCGCTTGCCAGGCAGGCACTTGTGCTCCTGAGCTGTCTCCACAGACTCCTATTTCTTTTTTAGAATCTACTTTCTTTGTTGTGGTTGTTGTTTATTTTGTGTACTTTTATGTTAATATAATACAAGTAAATATTACCAAACACATATGAAATGAACAAAAAAACCCCAAAATTTACAACAAAATCTTTAGACAAAAGCAAAAGTTATAGTCTATATTACAATATAAGAATGACCAAAATACACCTCACTACATGAAACATTAAGGTTGCCTTCCCTTCTGAATCTAGAGAGAAGATAGTGTCTTTCTCAATTAACCTGTCCCTAATCCACCTGGGTCATCTGTTCCCCAGCCCACTACATCCCTCCTGCCTCTGCCTATAGGTGGACTCAAGGCCTCAGTCAACCTATCTTGAAGGGTAGTGACAAAGTGACACACATAATACACAGAACCTGCTCAGCAGTGGCAAGGATTCAGGACGTTAAGTTATCCCACCTCCACTCCTAGACCTAGTCCTAATTCATTGCTGTCTTGGAGAAGGGGTCCTTTTCAGAGAGCTCATCTAGCCTCTGACACCCCAAGGTAGTACAGGAGACACCATGTAACGATCAGCATGAAGACTGCAGCAATGTAAGTTCTTCTCACCATCTCTGATCACTCTATCTGCAACCCCCCCAACAGGTAAGCATTTTAAGAATGCGCAACTAAAATGTTATGAATTTAAAATACATAGGGCACTATTACCTTGCACTGTATAGATCCCATAAAAGTACTAATTACTTAGTCCTGATACAACTTAACAGAAAAGTTCCTAAACAGGCCAAAATCCTGAGCTGTTCCACTGTATTTCTAACAGGTTGTTTTATTAATGTAATTAAGGCATTTTCATTTTGAAAATCAACCAAAAAATTAAGGAAATCTTGTAGTTTCTTAATTCTTGCAGGTAGCAGCACTTAATCACTTTACTAAAACCACCACCACCATCACCACCCCCAGAAAACCAAGTGTAAAAGCTGTCTTGTGTCATTAGGCCTCAATGGCTGTAACTCACATACCCAGGGACTCAACAACTAACTAGAGTTGCCCAGATCTCCTGATAAGAAGATCCCAAATCTAGTGCTTCCTTACAGAAGAAATAACTAGGGGTAAAATTCAAAGTGTTTTCCCCCCATCCCTTCTGTCTTTTGTGTAGGTCTTCCCATAAGTGGAAAGGCTGAGCAAATTTTTCCATCTTTCCTTGCTGTAGTCAACTTCTCAGTGACCTGTATTTCAGATGAAAAATATGCAAGCAAATTGTTTACCCCAGAGCTCCTGCACAATTCATGGCCGCTGCCATGTCACTGTGACTGCCCTAAATCAGAAGAATAGAATGAACCACAGAGGCAGAAAAAAAAAAACTCCAAGAGGCAGCACATTTGGTTGTTGCTGGGAAGCTGGTGCTTGCGTGCACACCTACAGCACACCAGGTGTCTTCTTCCCTGAGTGTTCGGCTCAAATGAGCTACTCTTAGGACCCAGAAGAAAGCCAGGGCAGAAAAGCCCGAGCTCCCAGCATTTCCATCTGCAAAGAGACTAATGGTTGTTAATGGCAACAGAGCAACCTGACACTGTTAATTTTGGGCAGGCACAAAGGCTCCACAGCTTTGTACAATGGCTGTTCTGCTCATAAAAGTCACCCGCCCAATTCCTCCATCAAGTCACATTGCTACCCTCATTAACACGCATGTGTACCCAGGTGAAAGAAGGCAAGGGGAATGCAATTTAATTATAAACGTGTGGTTGCAAGGAGCCAACTGGCAGCAGAGGTCTCCACGTGAAACAGTGACAGTGACGGCATGCTGGCCACGTGGCTGGCAGCTAACTGGATTACATCATCTCTTTTGTGCAAGGATGAACTGCAGGAGAAGCAACTGCTCACTAGTTTAAGCACCACACAGGGCTGCACTGCGCTGAGGATGGCTGCTTCCGATGGTGTGAGTCACCCTTCTTTCTCCTTTGTGTCAAAATTAAAAACGTGTCCACAAAATGTTACAATCAAACAGCATGTATTTCTCTAACAAATTCCTACTCGTCATTATTCTATTAAGAAACGGTGCCTTACCAAGCACACTGTTTCTTAATAAGATAATGACTAAAACTAGAAAGGAAAAAAAAAAAAGGTCTTTTCAGGAACAAGGTGAGAAAACCAGAACATTTTTTCTCATCCCAGTTCTCCATTCTGGATAAGGTGATGTATGTCTCACTTCCACTATTTTCCATCAAAAGATGAAATGCTGGGGTTGGAGAAGTCAGCTCAAGCTCACAGATTTTTAAATGAGTCCTCATGCAAGAGTACCGCTGGCTCCAGGACACAACCTCCCCACTACCCTCCACCCCACCCCACCCCCGCTTATTTTAAAATGTCTCTGTTTACAGGCAAGGCAACAGTTAGCTCACAGAATGTGTCCTGCAAGCAAATAAGCCTGCTCTCTGTAGCTGTGGTCTAAATCACTCCACCTACTTCTGCACCACAGTATTTGTGCTGAAGGGTCTGCCCAGATGTTTGACCTCAACAAATACAAATTATACTTCTATAAATGAATAAATGAAGCCTGAACCACATTAACATATTCTCCACTGGTAATTCCCTCCTTCAGAGCCCAGAAAGTTCAGCTGGTTTTCAGCTACAGTAACGATGAGGGTGTCTGCCTTACCCCCTCCCCATTCTATTCCCCTTATCAATTTGAAATTTGGCCAGAATGGTGAGTAGTCAGCCTTAGGAAGGCTGACTCTCAACACCTTCCTAAGGACAGTTTCTCTTACTCCAGGACCCAAAAATCAACTAAATAATAAAGAATTTTCAACTTTTTCAGTCTCTCTAAAGACTGCTGCCTCTTGGAGTCTACCTGTGAGGAACACAAGAGTTAAATGGCAGGCAGCTGAGGGCCACTTTCCCAAGACTGTCCCGCCTGGTCTGTAAGCATCTCTGAGCAGGAACCACACCTCTTTCCCAGGGCTCCAAGGTTGAACACAGTGCCTCACCTGTGCTTGCCCAATCTGTTTTGAAGGGGCTCAGTCTAGTGAGGAAAAAACATCGCCTTTAGGAAATCAGCCAGGCTTGGAATGAAATCGAGAAGCAACACCTGCGTAAACTGCGTGGCGCTTTGGACCATCCAATGGAGTAAGAACGTCCTATCATCTATAGGCTTGCACTGGGGCTTAAAGGAGAAGTCAGCAAGGCTGAAGCACAGTGCCTACCATATCAATAACGTCCAGTAAACGCCAGTCCCGCTAATGAACACAGTTTCAGTACAATAACTGATGAGGAGGCACACAGCACCCAGGTCCAACCCTGCAGAGGGTGTTAATGAAAAGGGACTCACCCTGGGGGGACTTGTGTAGTGCCCAACTGCATAACTTCAAGCTCCTTGGGCCATCTCACCTAAAGCCCTGGGGGCAAGAACACCGCCTGAGGCCCTACATGCATGCAGTGTACACAGTCAACACTCAAGTAACTATTTAGCAATGAATGGTTCAGAGCAACTCATCTTACTTTCCTAATCCATTCAACGTCACTTTGAATTGGTAGATGTTACAAAAACACATTCAAATCACCTACCAGCAGCAGTCTTAAAAAGGGGTTCCAGTCAAGACTGCAGTTATCTGTTCCCTAAAGTGTGACACTCATATCTAACTAAAAATATAAATATAAATTGTGGGACAGGTATAACCAAAGTGTATAATGCCTTTAAAACAACATTATGAAGTACAAGACTCATTAAAATTTCCCAAACTCATAAGCTAAAAACAAAGCAAGGCAAAAACAAACCAAACAAACAAACAAACAAAAACAGGTACAGCGAGCCCATCCTGTTGCTATATATCTAAATCCACAGTGTTTAACTTGTAAGGTTTGCTGTCAAAATAGTGTACCCTCTCAGCAGAGACTTTAAAATCCTGAAAACTAAGATAGGTCTTGATTTATATAACAAAAACTTTTATGTATTTTCAAAACATGCTAATTCAAAATTTGGATTTTCTTTGACACCAGAAAAGTTTTGTTTGTTATGTTTTTTATGTTAGAGTATTTGCATCTACACAACAAGATCCGCTAAGGATGGATGCGAGTGTGAGCATAAAGCTACTTATTCTGTGTGCGCTTTATATGCATGCCCTGAGGGTAATTTTGCACGATACTGTTAGTGTGCTTGTGTCAAAAAATATGACCATATTTTTGGGTGGACGTGTTTTTAGTTCTCATAGAGTTAGCGGTGATGCTGGTAAGTTACTCTGTGTTTCTCAAGGTGAGCAACTGCTCTCCATCTTTTTATTCTCCAATCGGCAATGTACAAAACCTTTCTGTACTACAGCCTATGGGCACTCATCACTGTCCAGCCTTTTACATTTCAGACATCCCTGTGAGGGTGAGGTTGTATCCCTTTGTGGTGTTCATTTAGGGTTTCGTACTGGCTAAAATGTGGAGCTTCTTTTCTTGAGCTTACTTGGTGTTTGTAAATCTTGTTTGGAAACATGTCTGTTTAAATCTTTGGTCAATTACTAAAATGTCTTTTCATTTTTTGAGTTTTAACAATATTTCATATATATTCTGCATGTAAGTCTTGTCATATACAAAAACTTTAAAATGGCTTTTTCTTTTTGTTGGTCTTATTTTTCATTGTTGTGACTGTATACTTTGAAGCAATGTATCATGTATTATCAAGGATAATATCTTGTACTATCCTTGAAGAAAAAAAAAACAAAAAAACCAAAATTTGGATTTTCCAAAACAACTCAAACATCAAGAACTTTTTTTAAGATAATTTCAATTTTTTCTAAGCTTACTTTAAGAATAAGTTCCTTACGAAAAAAAATACCATTATAAGATACAAGAACTGCTATATTTTGTGTCTAGTTGTCCCCGTAAAGCCTGATGCAGTCATGGGGCGAGGACTTCTAGAGTTTGTGATTAATTCATGATCCACTGGGATTATGAGTGATCCAACACTGAGATTATGGATTATGGACTATGGGTATGTGTATTTCCCCTAGCCTGGGGCAGGGAGCCTAAATGCAATATAAGAGAGACAAAGAGACAGACTCTCTCTCTGTTGCAATTGTTAGCCTGTTGCTATTATTGCTGTTCAGTTCGGTCGCCAAGAACTGCTGCTCTCGACCATGTGCCAGTCAGGCTTGGAACCTGCCGGGTACGGACTGAAACCTCCAGTAACTGTGAGTTAAATAAACCTTTCCTTCCTTCATTTTGGGTGCTGGGTATTTGTTCCAGCAACGAGAGAAGAGTAACTGACACAAGAACTAACAAATTTTTATTTAAAGCTCTATGTTACTACATTTAAAAACACTTAATTTCATGCCATTAAATTGTGCTTAATTCAGACTAATGCTTAGTAGATTACAGCAGCAGCATCCAAACTCCCAACTGAGACACTAACAAGAGGACATTTTTTTTAAAAACTTTTTTAAAATTTATTTACGTATTTAGTACAAGGTTTTGCTACTCAACTTGGACTCATAGTGATTCTCTTGTCTCAGCCTCCCCAGCGCTGGGATTATAGGCATGCTCTACCATGCCTGGTTTGGGTGGTCAGGATGGGACTGGCACAGCATGTGGCTCAGGGGATCCAATCTGGGTCCTTGTGCTTGCCAGGCAGGCGCTTATACTGCTGAGCCATCTCTCCCGCCAGGAAGACATTTCTGTGTCTTGAACTCAGTGCAAGTCCCAAAGTCAAGAGCAGCATGGGAACTGACTGAACATCCCATACTCGGCCACAAGGACACCAGCACATGTGCAGAACTCACTAAGCAGCAACCTGACCTTCAAGGAAGGAGAGAAGGTGGCAAATACTGCCAGGGTGGGAGGGCATAACTGTACATACAGGCCTCAGACATAGCAGAGACCAGGAGAACGGCCTGGCACGGTGAGGGGTCTTAAGCAATTTTACGAAGTGTGCATACCACTATGCTTAGGCACATTCCAGAAGGCAGAAGCAGATTTCTAAAGAGCCAAGAAGAGACAGGAAGATGAAAAGCTAAATGACACCTTGTTTCTCTTCTCTTGTCTGAAGGCTCCCAGCTGGAGGAAAAGAAAGGAGCAGGAGCAAGGGAGATCTGAGTGATGGGGAGCACAGAGCAAGCAGAGCTGAAAATAAATCATCTTGACCATCATCTGGTCGCTTAGGTCAGTCCCAAGGTATACAGGGGGAGGAGGGGCAGCCTCTCTGAGGCTTGAGTAGGAAGAAAGAACATTTTGGTTTAGAAACTGCTCCATGCATTTTTTGGCTAAGGGGTTGCTCCATGCATTGTTTTGCTTTGTTTTAGGTGGTACCAGGGATCGAACTCAAGACTTTGTGCTTGCCAGGCAAGACTTATTCCACTGAATCATCTCCTTGACCAGGACATTTTGGTTCAGACTGGTTGGGACTCAATACCTAAGAGCATAGCTATTACAATGCCAGGTACAGTGTGCAGCAACAGAGCCTGTCTGAGAAGTCGCCAAGAGTAGATTCTCCTTGAGGGAAACACAAAGTTTATCCCAGGTTGTATTTTCCCACATTTCCATAGTTTATCCTTAAAGGCTTCTTGCTGCTTAAAAATATTAACGAAGAATCAGATCGAAGAACACAGGCACCTGCCAGTATCCAAGGATCTTAAATCTAACAAGCTCCTCTTAATTTGACACGTACTAAGTAAAGTTAAGCAAAACAGGGGCTGAGGAGATAGCTCAGCAGTCTAAGCACCTGCCTGGCAAGTGCAAGGACCAGGATTCGATCCCCAGTACCACATGCCACACCAGCCCCGGAACCCTAGGTGCACCGAGCCAACCACCAAAACCAGGTGTGGTGACACATGCCTGTAATCCCACTGCTGGGGAAGCTGAGAAAGGAGGACCACTATGAGTCTGAGCAGGACCCTGTACCAAATAAATAAATAATAGAGTTGTTTTTAATTTTAAAAAATAAGAGAAATGAAGTATCAGAATGTCAATACTACTGGTCCCGTAATTAGGTGAAGTTTTATTTCTCTATTTTAAAAGATACTCTACTTATTTTGAACTTTCACCTCCTAAAACAGTGTAACTGCTTATCAGATGAAACAAATGATTTAAGTTGAGAAAGGAAATAAAATTTACAGGGGAGTTAAGTAAATCAATGGGTTAGATAATGAGTATTTTTCTCTTTACATCATTAACTTGGAATCAAACTACGTGTTGTGTACAACAATCAAACAATAGCAATATGCCTTTTACCCCCTCAGCAGCTTCAATTTTGCCCTACTTTGAACAGATACCGAAAATATTAAACACTCGAAGAGCAACACTAGGCACCTAATACAACTGCCTGTCTCAATTCCTTGGGATAGGAATCATTAGCAAATTAGGCTTAATGAATTAAATCCCTAAGCAGAGGTGGTGACAATAAAAAAAAGCATCTGTTTGCCCCAGACCTAAAGCACGAGGCTGGAATATCAACCTCCACTCGACAGCCTTTGGCTATTGTTTCCTCAGCAGTCTCTTTGAGCACAGGTGGAGATGGCCTCACAATCAGCTCACTCAGATGGGGTCCACTGCAAAGGCCATTGACCCACACAGAGAGGACTCTCATATGGAGGCATCTCCAATTCGTTACAGAATTGTCACCAGTTGGCTGTACATCTTCTATCATTAAGCAATGACAAGCACAGCTCTTAAGAAAACAAGGTTTTTGTTAGCAGCTGCCTCAAAATTAATACAACCCCGTCTTTTCTTAATTCAAACGTGGTGAGGGGCAAACAGAACTGCAAGTATGCCTCTGGATAAGAAACTCTGTGGTTGCAGAAAGGACTCAACCGCTTAAAAATGGTCCACTGAGCCTATCACACACATGCAAAAACAAAGTTCCAGTTGAAGTAAGAAACTGAAGCTGAAGAAAAGCTCAGATTTCTGGGGCTTACTCATGAAGTACTGTGCCAGGATTTTAAACAGGTGAAATGAGCTTTCACAATAAACTAATTTAAATGCTAGTGACAAATGGAAAAACCACAGAATGACAGTGGATGGACATTCACAGTTGTGAATGGTGAGCAGGCACAATGTTGACAAGCTTCTCATAACAAATGCTACCTTCTCGCTGAGTCATTAGACTCCCTGACTCTCAAGCTACCCATCAGTAACACTGCAGTGTTTGTTGCCGGCTGTTTTGGTTCGCAGTTTCCAATGGTAAACTCCTTAACTGGAGCTGCTGCCCCTTGAGCGGTCTTGGATCCTCTGTTCCTGTTGCTACACCTCCTTCCCTTGCTACTCCCCACACCAGTTCCTGACTCTGGGTCCTACAGGTCTCAATGCTCATTCTTCCTGTACTCCTATGGGTCCCATGCCTCATGCCCTGGCTCAACCCACTAAGGGCCAGCTGCTCCCCTAGCAGATACCAAATATCAAAGCATAGAATTCCCTGAATAGTGCAAAGGGTGAAGGGTGCTCTTTGCCATGTAAGTTGCAAATGGGACAAATGTGGTCTCATAAACCGCATTTGGATTTTAAGTCTTTCTGGCTGCTTATTTTCTCTAATATTCTTAGTACCACAGTTCAATGCATTACAAGTCAGGATAATTTTCCGAGACCTCACCACTACAACTGTATATTTCTAGAATATAAATAGCCACGTCAGAAAAACTAGCCATAAAGTACTTGCTTTTAGGTTGTCCCAGTCAGCTTTTCATCAATGAAACCCAAACAACCAATATCCACAATCTAAAGGAAGGCTTTATTTTTTTCTCTTCATGGTTTCAGGGACGTCAGTCCATGGTTTGGTGGTTTTAAGGCAAAAAAAACCCTCACAGCAGAAGGGCCCTAGCAGAGCAACACTGCTCGTTTTATGGTGAGGAGCAAATACAGCAAGGGAAAGCACCACAGACCCATTGCAGCAGCCCATTACAATACCTCCGTAACTCCCCCACTCTCAAAAGCGTGTTTTACTAATGCCTCATAGCTCTCAAGCCAATCAAGTCGACAATATACATACTATGAAACCTCAGTATCTCTTACAGCCTTAAAAGACAGCATCTGATACTACCTTTTCTTCAACTTGTGAAGTGTATCAGTGTTTCCTACTATGGCCTATTCTTGGTAGGTAACTCCAAACCACAAATTAAAAATCCTATCCATTTTATATTGAGTACTATAAATTAAGTTACTATATATTGAAAGGGAAATCAAAACTTCAAAATATATCTCCAAATCTGGCCAATTCAAAGTGGAAGACATCCATAGAATAGCACAAAATTTTTAATGAAAAATAGGTTAATTTTTAAAGTATTAGGATCCACTTAATTGAACTGTCCTAACCAAAGACCTTGAAATGTTTTCATGACATTTTACTTTGCTTATTTTAAGTAACAGATAAAACTATGAGACGGAAAGTACCTCCCCCCTCAGTATCATTGTGAAATAAAACAATTTTCTCATTTTTAAAGGCTACATACACTGTAGATACATGAAGAGGCTATATTTTAAAAGGCCTATATTTGTAGTTAATATACACGAAAAGTATTTAGGGGGAAAATTCTTCAAATAAACTCAAATTGTTTCAGCAGTCTATTAAAAAAAGTTAATAGAAATTATTTTAAAATCTTAATTCTAACACTGATAATTAAAAGAGAATCAAAGTGGTACTTTGGTTTCTTTTAGTATATTGAAATGTTATTCCCTTAAAAACCTATGATGTAAGAACTGCTATTAAAAATATGCTTCAAGGGCCGGCAAATAGCTCTGTGGACTAAGTACGTGCCTAGGCAGGTGCAGGGACTGGGGTTTGATTCCCTGCACCACATGCTGCGCCAGCCCTGCTCATAGGCATGCTGCACCATCGACTGAGTCTAGGTGGCACACACCTGTAATCTCAGCACTGGGGAGGATGAAACAGGAGGATCACTACGCGTCTGAGCTACATAGAGAGACCCTGTACCAAATACATAAATTAAAAAAAGAAAAAAGAAAAAAAAAACCTTGCTTCACAGGCTGGGGAGATAGCTCAGCAACATAAGAGCCTGCCTGACAAGTGCAAGGTCCCAAGTCTGGCCCCTGGTACAGCATGCCGTGTAGGCCCCAGAACCAACCGTGGTGGCATATGCCTCCAATCCCAGCACTGGAGAGGCTGAGACAGGAGGATTACTACAAGTCCGAGCTGTACAGCAAGACTCTTTCTAAAACAAAAACAAAACAAAACAAAAAAAAAATAGAAAAAAACTTGCTTCACAACTCATAATAATAATATAACATAAGCTTATATTATAATACAATAATAACACAAGCTTTAAGCTTCTATTATCACATCCCAAGATGGGGTCTGACAATAGCTTTAATAAATAAATTCCATCTCAACTGTAAAAATAAATTTCATGTCTCTCCAAATAGAAACTATATGCAGAATTGTACCAGATTCTGATGAACGGGGTCTTGTTTTCTATGACCTAGGACTTCTCGCCTCCAGTGAAATGCAAGAAGTTTTTCCTCTTTTCTGAAAATCTACAAGGAAAATTGTACCTCCCAGGAATGCTCACAGGCTACGGGCCTGCAAGTCAGACTCCGACCACATGGAATGACAGTCACTCCCTGCAGCTGAAGGGGTTTTAGAATTGGCTGGCTGGCTAACAGATGCTTGGCTTGGATTTCCTCTCAAGTATGTTTTTAATGCTGATAATGCTTCAATGCAACTGTTCATGGGATGGGAAAGAGTGAGAAGAATGAAGACCTGCTGTCATGTAAAAGAAAGGGAAAAGAGCCCCCCGTTTAACACTGATTTCCACAGACATCAATGTCTCAGACCTTTCCAGTCTTTTCATTACTTATCCCCACTGTGAATTGCATGATTCGAAAGAACCACTCTACTGAACTGCATTTATATGCATGTCTAAAAATAGTAAGCCTAATTTTAGAAATAATTTATCTGCACAAAGAGCAAATTGGTCAAGCAATGGCCATGACTCATCCAGATGGCTGACACAACAGTTCTACAAAGCACTGTACATGGTTTCAAAGTAAACCCTGAGGGGATTTGACTGACCTTGTCAGATACAAAAGTTCTATGCTTTGTTATACAGGTCTTGCTTTAACTTGCCCTTAACCATCCAACAGAAAAGTTTAACCACGAGGCACAAAATGTAAAGCTAGATTAGTATGCTGAACTGTAAAAGGCTTAAATCAACAGCTTGTGACATTGCCAGTTCTGCCAATAACTCATTGCGATTATGGAATTTCTGGACTATGTATACAACTACTTTTTCTTAGTTCAATGAGAAGAAATTTTTTGTACCAATAATGATTAGAAAACTATCATGTCTACACCTTGTGCTCTGTATAATGAGGACAACAATATGCATACTGAAACTACTAACAT
>PVKN010004962.1:0-32083 GCA_004027915.1 Capromys pilorides
ACTTTTGTTATAGTTTGGATTCAAAACCATTGACTTCTACATATGAGATTCTCATCTTAAGCATTATAAACACCTTTAATTCTTTGTTCTCTTATACAATAGTCCTAAAATTCATTATCCCAAAGCCTTACTCTGTTATTATTTTTCCCTTGGAACCTGTATTAGTTACTTTTCTCATTGCTCAGACCAAAAATCTGACACTCAAAGTTTAACGGAAGAAAGGTTTATGTAGATCACAGTCCATGGGGGTTTCAGCCCATAATTGGCTGGTTCCAAGGTGGGGTGGCACTGCCAAGGAGCAATAGTTCATGGGAGAGGCAGAGGTAGCAACAAGCAAAGGGGATGAGACAAGCCTCTTTCTGTACTTTATATTGTACACAGGCCAACAGGATTAATTTTTTTTCATGTTATGTAGGGGAAGACAAACTCAACATCAATGCATATTTTCAGTCCAGTAAGTCTTTTAAATACTAAAATTTTGAAAAGTATAAATCCATGGGTACTCTCTAGGACGTTATCAGTCCTATACCAAGAACATGGGATTCAGGAGGACTCTTGTTCCAACAGGATTAATTTGTTGCCAAACCAATCAATGGAATGATTCAGTAATCACTAACCCTTAATCCTAGCACCTTTCATTCTAGCATTTAATCATACACTCTATAGTTAGTCACTTTTGAAAAACCCCACCTATGACTGCATGAGGCTTTGGGGCATATCTAGATTCAAGCCATAACAACACCTCTCTCCTTTTTTAACAGCTTTTCCATTAACTATCAAAAATTTGTTTTGCTTCATTCATTCATTCACTCATTTATTCACTTGAAGGCACAGATCTCACAATGTTATCAAGAGATCTCACAATATAGCTGGTATTACAGGAGCAAGATATGGAATCTGGATGCTTTTCCACTAAGCAGTTGAACAATCCATTCATTTCTTCCACAAATATATCTTGAATTACACCTCTGTGTCATGCACTAGGAATACATTGTTGAAGAAATTATATTTGATTTATGTTTAAGCAATATTCACTAAAGTATGATCTTCAGTGGGTAGGTAGAAAATTAAACAGTTAGTAAATGAATGTCTAATTGTACATCATTTAAAACTAAGACCATTTGTGATGAGACATCAGATTTCATACCTGATCTGTGATCTGGGCCATCCTTTGTACTGACAAGCATATGCTGCCTTAATTATGATGTCAGCTGTTTTCTGTGAACCTGTGTCTCTCAGCCCCTTACATCTCCAGGATAGACAGCTTCAGTGTGACCATATGTGGGGGTTAAGGACATCAATGAAACTTTATGATGATAGTGGTTCTTCGGGTGTTTCTGGAAAGCAAACAGATTTAGCTATGAGTCAAGGTTAAAGACACTGCACTGAAAAGAATAACATAAGGAAAGACCCAGAGACAGATATTTTCAATTGTGTCTTGAAAGCATGGCAAAACAATGCTATCTTTGTCAACTTTGTCATTTTCCTCCTGATATCACAGGCAAGGTTCATTCCCCAAACCACTTCAAACCTGACAAGGCCAACATAGCAAATTACACCAGTGGAATACATCTAAGGGTGACAGAAACCACTTCCAAGCTCCCTCAAGGGGCATTTCTAACCCTGGTCTCACATATCTTTTGCCAGTCAGGTGCAGTGGACCCAGTGGGAAATTCCAGGTGTTTCTCTGTGTCACAGCATCATGTAATGAAAGGTCCTTGATGATCATGTATGAAGTCATTCTGTACACACAAATGAATTTTGTTAAAAAAAAAAAAGCTAAGATATTTTATTGGGTTGACACTGAGCTCCAAAGTCACTAACTGATAGTGTAAAATAACAGTTTTCAATACTATCAGCCACATTAAGGGGAGACTAGCTTAGATAACTACTTGCAAAGAGAGCTGCAAATATCTGAGTGACAGAAAAGGGATCTTTATGAGAATCCTGATGGAACTGAGCATTCAGGAAATATCCCAGTAGAAAATGAGTGAGGATGATCAACTAAACAGGCTTCAATGCAAGAAGGTCCTGAGACCATCATCACAGGGCTAGAAACTGACTCTCCAGTCAGGGTGACTCCAACACCTCCTTGTCATAGCACTAGGAGCTCAGGCCACCCAGAAGCCAGGCCAGGGTTCACCCTGTAGCTCAGCCACCCTCCTTTACCAAGATGTACACTTAGTCTTCAGCTCAATACTTCTCTGTTTAGCTCCTCACTCTATTGTTTGCAAACAATACTAAATACACAGGAGAATCTTTATCAACACAGAATGAGTTATAAAAAACAGGGCTGGCCTAACTCACAGGTAAAGCTCAAAGGCCTGGGCTCTATCAATGGCCCCAAAACTTGATAAGAGCAATTTGATCAAATGCAAGAGCTGACAAAAATGTGATGAAAATCCAAATTTTAGAAATTCATAATAGCGGAAGATACATTGTCATTAATCTTTCTCACTTTGGACATATTTAGCTCCCCATTTTTGCCACTTTCTAAGTAGCTCTGGAAGCCCTCTTTTGTGTCTTTCATAGGTACTTCAGTCTGCTGAATCAAGTCAAAATGTCTACAGTAATTTGTCAAATAAAAAATATGCATCTTTATCCACTTTGTTTGGAGTCAGAAGTATCTGACTGAGGGCTCTTCGCCATTTTCAAAATGACATTGGGAGGTCAACATTTTGAATCAATTGAAGACACTGAGGCAGCCAGCTAAAGACCCACAGAAAAGAAGACTTCTATAACTGTTTGAGAATGTGGCGAAAATGACAGGAGTAGCATGCTGCAAGTGGGTGAACAGGATGATGAGGCGATTAATAGCTATGTGTCTTTTACTGTAATAACTGTTTCATAAAAATTATTGTTGTATTTTAGGATCACATCATGTACATAAATATTGATCAAAAGAGAGGATAGTGATATAAAAATGAAAGGATTCCAAAGCCATATAGGAGAAGCCAAACACTGAAGCAGGAGGCTGGGTGATCATATCTTCATTAGGAAAATGTCCTTCTGCTACAATTGAGGCTCAATGGGATCTACTGATATGGACACTGTGATGGATTAAATGTTCATGTTATCAAAATTCTTCCATGGAATCTTGATGCCCCATGTGATGATCTGTGGATGTGTAGTTTGGGGAGTTAATTAGGTCAAGAGAGTGGGCCCCTATAATGGGATTAGTGCCTTTATAAAATAGACCCAGACAGCTGCTTGCTTTTGTCACCACACAGTAGTCAGCCAGAGTTAACATTTTTATGAAATACTGTGAATATTTTATAAAATAGATAAAAATAAGTCCTCATCAAAGGACCTATTTATTGTCATCAAAGACAATAAATCTATTTTTCTTAATTTAGGATTTTCCAGCCTGCAGATCTCTGTGAAATAAATTTCCTTTGTGAACAAGTTACTCAGTCTATAGCATTTCATTAAAGTTTCCTGATTGGACATAGATGATGAAAACAGGAGTCCAAAAAAGTGAAAGTGCTGGCTTAGACTATGGCACAGGATGTAAGGGAATGAAGCTTGCTGACAAAACACAAAATAAAACTTTAAAATAAATTAATCAATAGCACACAAAATACTAAGCCTGTGAAACAATATTAAATTATATGAGAGAGAGAGAGAGAGAGAGAGAGAGAGAGAGAGAGAGAGAGAGAGAGAGAGAGAGAGAACGGGAGATTGAACTTTTGCAGTTTTTTATTATCTTGTCATGTTTACTTATTTTTTTTTTTACATTAAGTCTTGCTAAGTTGCCAGGTTGCCAAGGCTGAGACTGAATTGACAATCCTCCTGCCTCAGCCTCCCACAGAGCTGGGGTTGCTGCTCTGAGAACCACAGCATTGGAAAGACTGCCATGAGCAGCCACACTCAGCTAGGAATTTGTTTTTACAAAGGAGAGATTCAGAAAAAAATGAGAAAGAATTCTTAGGACTTAAAAGTGTTGTGGATCACCTTAAAGAATATTGGTTGGAAATGCAGAAAATAAAGTTGAAACTATGTGGCAGGAATCACAGCATAAGCGTAAAGATTAGAAAAAACAAGAGACAAAAAATTGAGCCAAGCTGAAGGACCTGAATAATGTGAGCCCCACAAAGAGAACTATTGCAAGAGAAAAGGGGAAAGTTGTCAAGCCTATTAGTTAAAAACCTTAAAATCAAACGTATATTTCCCAACTTAATGAAATATAAAGCACCCAGCAAAATGAACAAAAATAAAATCCCTCTCAGACCTGGAGTCTATGGCCACACTACCCTGAATGTGCCCAGGCACGTGTAAGAACTGGAAAGTTTATTTTATTTTGTTTTGTTGTTTTTTTTTAAATTAGTTTTAATGGAAAGAAATAGCAATGAAACAGTTTCAAAACAGGTTAGTAGGACAGTTGCAATAATTAATACATTGCGTATTGTTGTCTTCCTAGTAGTTATTCAGAGACAGGATGCAGACATGATATCTAAACACTATCAGTACAAATCTTTCTTTTCATTGAACTAAAAGAAAGTAGGTGTATATCTATTTTAACTATTTTGTATATACAGATACAGAGATGGGTGTTCCATTGTGATTCAAATATTGTAGATCCATGAATTTCAGCAAAATAACCCAATATAGTCCAATAGTCCATAACAGTAGTGGGTTATCCGCAGAACTGGCAATAGCAGAAGTTGTTGATTTGAGCCTCTTATACTTTGGTGTATTAATATGGCTTTATTTTTTATACCTCGTGGTTACACTTTTCTGCTGGATGGTTAAGATCAAGATAAAACAAGATCTATATAACAACAAAATATATAACTTTTGTATCTGACAAGGTCAGTCAAATCCCCTCAGCATTTATCCTGAAACCATGTACAGTAGTTTGTAGATCTTCTGTGTCAGACATCTGACATGGCCATTGCCTGACCAATTTGCTCTCTGTAAAAGCCTGAGAGAATGTTTTCTCTCTAGGCGACTCTCCTTAGGCACACTATACATCATCGATCCCTTTCCTCTGTGCACTCATAATCTCCTTGAACAGAAAATTTAGGACACCACTGAGTTATAGGACATTACAGCACAGGTTCTTTTATGACCTCAGTCCTAACTGACCTCAAAGGGTTAGGGCCAAAAAATTGGCTATCCATGTAGACCTCTTATTCTCTAATTTTTTGGTCTGCAAACTTAAGTAATTAATCATCCAGAAGAGAAGCTTAATGATATTCTTACCCTATAACATAGGCAGTTGAGCTTAACATTGCTCTCCGTCTGAAAATTTAAATAC
Source organism: Capromys pilorides (assembly GCA_004027915.1). Taxonomy (NCBI): domain Eukaryota; kingdom Metazoa; phylum Chordata; class Mammalia; order Rodentia; family Capromyidae; genus Capromys; species Capromys pilorides. The sequence continues at coordinate 5,261 of PVKN010004962.1, forward strand.
CAGAAATTCAGAGAAAATCCTAAAATTCCTAGAGATGAGTTAAAGCAAAGTGGAACAGAAAAGGAAAAAGAGGTTCTATGCAGAAGATCAGGAACTCAACTTAAGCGATTTGCCAGCAGTCAGAAGAAGTCAGAAATCCCTGGATTCATTGCTTTAGAAACTGAAAAGAAATAGGTAGTGCTTCTTAAGACTAGGTGACATTTTTAAACAGGAACTGTTTTGAGAAGATGTTTTTAAAAATAAATTAAATGCAACCGTTACATTCGAATCTATGTTGGAGAATTATGCTTCAATGTTTTGGAATTGGGAACATGGATTCCACAGATGTCTTAAGCAAGAGCTGCCTCAGCAGTGTTGGGGCTAATGTCAGAGTAGAATGAGTTGAGGAATGAGTGGGAGGTGAGAAAATATAGCCTTTAATTATAATCAAAGGAGAGTTAATCAATTAAAAGATTTGCATGGGGAATTTCTAAGCATGTTTAATACCAATAAAAGCAGCCCAACTGAAAAAACAGTGGAATGTATAGGAACAGAATAGATTGCTGACAGCATCCAGGGAGTGTAACTGACCCTAAGTGAGCCAAGGGCTACTTGTCTAATATAGAAGGATGGATGAAAGCCTTCATGGACCAGAGATCTTAAGATAAGCCCTGCAATTCTGAATTTACTTCTCTAACACTTTATGTTATCGATATAAGGCATGAATTGCTGAACAGGTCTCCACTATCTCAGGTAATAATAGTAGGACCTGACAGGTGGAATTATGTCACAGTAAAAGCTTCTTTCCAGCAAAGGAAAGTATCAACAGGGTTGAGAGCTGACAGCATGCAAGATAATTGTGCCAGCTCTTCTTCTGACAGTTGTTTAATATAAAAATATATATAATACAAGAGATTTAACACCAAAATGTAAGCCAACTAAGAATGGGCAAATGAACTAAACAGTTACTTCTTAAAAAAAGAAATATAAATAGTCAATACCTACATAAAAATTCTGAACATTTTTATCCATTGGGGAAAGTTTTTAAATTTTATTTTATTTATGTATGTATGGAGCGTGTATTTAGTAGTTGAAGGGCCTCAGTACGCAGCTCAGACTCATGATCCTCTTGCTTTCAGCTTCCCCATCACTGGGATTACAGGTGTGCATCACTAAGCCTGGACTCTGATCAACAAGACATATGGGGTGCCAGGGATCTAACTGGTGTCCCTGTGCCTGCCAAAGCTTGCCTAAGCAGGCACTTTAGTTCACTGAGCTATCTTCCCAGTCCCATTAGGGAAATTTAAGTCAAACTGAAACTCCATCTCACCACAGTTTGAAGAGCTATATTAAAGAAAACTAAAAACATCAAATGCTGATTAGGATGGAAGAGTAAAGAAAACCCTTTCTGCTGTGGGCAGGAATGAAAACTGTATAGCTTCTATGGGAAACAGCATGGAGGTGCCTCAGAAAACTAAAAATAGGACTACTATATAACTGAGATAAAACTGCTCTAGGTTATACCTAAAAGAGTCAAGTGATGTGCTCTAGAGATACCTGCATATCCATGTTTATTGTGGCACTATTGACAACAGATAAGGTAGGGAATCACCCTAGATACCTGCCAGGAAAGGGTGGTACGTATACCCAATTTAGCCACAGAGAACAATGAATTTTTGTCATTCTGTAGATCTTTGTACTAAATAAAATAACCCAGTCTCAGAGAGACAAATACAATTTTTTCTCATGTAGACTCCCAGGGCAGGGAAAATGAAATGCAAGTGGAAGAGGACCTGCAGGAGATGAAGGGGACTACAGAAGACAGTGATGGATAAGAGAGGGCATTAGGGAGGGTGAATGTGATCAAAGTATACTCGAGTAGAAATATTACAATGAAAGGGTTTAATTTGTACAATGAATATGTGATAATAAGTGTAATAGTAATAAAAGTTGGGGGATATGGAGGCTGGAGAGGACCTTGGTAGGTTTTAGTTTAGATAAACTGCCAAACAAGCTCTATCAGAGCTCAGAAGGTTTCAAATGCTCATGTGGAAAGCAGAACAGCTAAGGTTGTAAGAACCCAATTCATAAAGCAGACCCATGTTTTCCCATCATATTTCCCTTATTTGTGAACCATGCCTATTACCATAAAGCTGTCTTTCTCCCACACTGATTTTTAATGAACTCAGTCCAGTGCTAGATATTTCTTCCCGCAGTGGTAAACAGAGAAAGAATTGCATTTAGTGATGGATCTTTTTTTGTCTGAGTTCCCTGAGACAATTTGAGTATATGTAACATATTTAATGATAATGGGCTTTCTCATGGTAAGAACTATGCCTTGTAGTTCTGTATCTTGAACACTTCATATTCTGAAAGTTACCAACATCATTAAAGACTTATGTGAAATAAATAAGAAAATAAGTAATTGAATGAAGAGTTGATTTTGCTTTTTGGGGTCAAAGTTCTAGGATCAGTCTACCTTCGGACAACTAGAAGTTTAGCCAGGTATTGCTATAGGCAATAGCAAATGGAAAAGGGAAGGAAGATATCTAAGAACCTAAGACTGAAATCCCCAGCATGCAAATTTGTAGAGAGGTTCTCTGTATACATTAAGCACATATCAGAAACCTTGATCATGTTGCTCAATGTCCCAGAAATATGACTGCTTATGTTTAGTCCAGTTCACTTGGTTTCCAGTCAAACAGGGAAAACATATTTATTATAGTGATGAATGAGTTAGCAAGCAGAATCAATTCTGTGTTTTTCAGCAACAGAAAAGATTAGTGGTACAAATATTTAAATACAAAATTTATTTTTTTAAAGCTCACTTCTATTTTGATTAGAATGCATTACTGGTCATTGTTTATTTGCTCCCACGTTGAAATTAGCCTGTATTTCTTCCCTCGCTAAAAATAAAGAAAAAGTGCTAGAAGTAGAAGTACCTTTCAAAATGAATGAAGAATGCTGTGGTTTAGATCCAGCATATCTCCCAAAGCCTATTTTTTTTTTGTTTTGGAAAGTAATTGGCTTGTACGGGTGTTCTATTCATTCGTGGGTTGTTTCTCCCCAACCCTCTTGGGAGCAAGCTAACATGGACTGAACTCACTCTTAAGCCAAGTAAATTTCTTCTCTTTTATTTGTTTTCATTGCTGCTGCTGTTTTTTTTTTTTTTTTTTTTTTGTTTGTTTGTTTGTTTTGTTTTGTTTTTTTAATGTTATGGCCAACTCAGCCTGCCCTGGGGTGGGGCTGGCACAGCATGTGAAGCCAGGAATCGAACTGCAGTCCTTGAGGTTGCCTAAGCTTTCCTAAGCAGGCGCTTTAGACCACTGAACCATCTCACTGGCCCAATTTCTTCTCTTTTAAATTGTAGGTGCCAGATATTTTGTCCCAGTGATAGGAAAGCAGCTAGATCAAAGGATTCCAAACTCATGTCCTTCATTAGATCTTCCAAGCACCCCAAGAATTCCACTCATATTTTGTTTCATAGTCATATTTTCTATGACAAATTGTGCCAAGCATGTGAAGAGAAACAAATCAGAGTTTAGATGTCTGAGGATCTAAAAACAAATCTGATGATACCAATACATAATGTAACAGCCATTGTTAATTTTCTATTCCTGTTTTGAAATTATGCACCACACTTATTGTGTCATGTTGCTTTGTTTATTTTTATCTTTTTTCTTCTTATTTGTTTTTGTTTATGCCTCTTCAAGATAAAATGTTTTGGATAAAATTTTATAAGTACTATGTAGGGAATAGGGCAGAAAGAAGTAGTGACGGACAGAAAAGTCAATGCTCACATCCACTCAACTTCTACCACCCAAATGGGGAAAAAATTCTTGAGGCTAGAATGAGAAGTAAGGTCCAGTATGGTGACTACAGGAGACAGGAGTCCTGTTCATACCTGACATGAAATGCATGTAGGGCATCTCAGTGAAGAATGTCATGACACAGCTGGAATAGTACAATTCCAAGACCAACAGCTGACAGAAGATGATGTGAGTGGGCGAGCCTAACATGGAAGGAATCAGCATACTGGAACATGACAGTCCAATTACTGCTTGTGGGAGTGGGGTTGTTGACTAATCCATGGAATGCAAGACGGGTGGTCACCATAAAACCAAACCAAAGACACTCCAGGACATGAAAAGGAAGAAGAGGACTGGGCAGACCCAATACCCACATTGTCACATCAGCCCCTGGCATCAGTTACTCGCAGAAAGGCATGTCAACCAGAGGCATGATGCTTTCACACTTTCCTCTCTCTGCAGGATTGGGCCAACACTTCAGACCTGACTCTTCTCCAGGCCTCTGAAGTTTCATGTTCTTTGCTTTATTGCTTGCCAACGTAGGAGTGAAGATGTGTTGAAGATGACTGTCTTGCTATGGAAAAGTGACTCTGAAAAGAAGAATTCAGAATTCTTGGCCAAACCAAGAAGGCCATTAATTTATACCATAAAATGGACAGCCAAAGAACGCAAGAAGTGGCACTGCTGTGGTCAGAAGCTTCTTGTAAGTGTAAACAAAAAACTTGGTTGTTGCTGGTGACTGGCTGTTTTTCAGAATCTGACCAAATTTTAGAATGGAAACAATCAAGCACTGATGTCAATGTCCCCATGGGGTCTAAATATCTTTTCTAACCTATTTTTCCACACATCACTTGGCTGGATCTATATAATGAAGTATAGCTGGGTTTCTGAATAAAAACAAACAGGAATGTTCAAAGCCACTTGTACCCTAATTGACAAAGAAGGGAGTAAATGCTTGGGGTGGGTGTGTGAGGGTATATCTCAGCTCCTGACTGTGCCACAAAGGCTCATACTGCAGTGGAGACTTCATAAATAGTTCCTACTTTGTGTCTCATGATCTCACAAAGGTCCTCCAGAGCAGCCAATACACTCATAAAGCTTAAAGGCCCATAAACATGTGGTTAACTTCCCAGAGTTCTCTGCTCTGTACTTATTATCACTGACAATGCAGCCTGTGTTACAGAATTTTGAGGTTGTAGCTAGTGCTCATAAGTCATTAAAACGAAAATGGAAAACTTCTCCATGACCTTTAAATAGAAAGTTATGCATACAAACATAAAAAAGACGGTAATAATGGAAATATTCTTTAAAGTGGTTGTGTCCTAGAAACTAATAACCAGTTAAAGAGCCACCAAGAAGGGCAATTTCTTCCATCTGAATTTACTTAATATTCAAAGATTGGCCAACTTCTCATTCTCTGATTATTGTGTTCTTCAATGTGATGCCGTGCAGCTAGTTGAAGCAGAGGCGTGCTAAATATCTAGAGCAAAAAAGAGCAAACTTGACTTATGAGAGTGTGGACAGACATATCAGTTTGTCTAGTGACCCAAGATTTCATCCAACCAGAGATCCTTTCATCCTTCAGTACGTACTCATCATATATATATATATATATATATATATATATATATATATATATATATATATATATATATGATTTTTCCCTCAGTTTCCTTGATCTAAAGAAGCCCATTATCAGAGGAACATAAAGAGGCTGCCAATGATAGCCATCCTCAAATAAGTGAGGGCTGCTATATCATTTCAGGGACTATGAGAAATAGATTTCCACCCATTATTGGGAAGAAAAACCAATTTGATCAGAGGAAGCTGACCCCAAATAAAAGAACTTCCCAGGCTGGTAGTGACCATGCAGTCCTTATACATGGGAAGTGGTTTTGCCATCACTAAAAGTAAGATCTGTGAGCTTTATTCACCTAGCTCTTCACATTTCAATTGGATGTAATCAGTGCTATCAGCATGATATATACTTTTATTATTAATCTCTCACTGTGTTAATGTAATCTCACGCAAAAGTATATATATATATATATATATATATATATATATATATATTGCAGAAATAAGAGTTTTGTCATTTTTTCAGTATGTATTATTCACCCTTTTCAACATTTTGGGTTTTTTCCCCACTTAGTATATGGGAAGTTGCCAACTCAACTGGTATTGATCTCACTCATTCTGTTTAATGTCTTGAAAATGTCCTGTAGTACTAAGCTCCAATGTTATTTATTTTCCTATTTTTAGCCCTGACTCTATACCTCTTTGGTACTACTTAAGGGTTATAATTAACATCTTTGTACTAATTTTTAATATCCACTTTAGTCTTTGTGAACTAGTTTTCCAGTTCTGAGATTATTGGGTCAAACAACATGCATGCTTTTAATCTTTTGTTTTGTTTGTTTGTTTGTGTCATTTCAGACATGGTACAATTATGTAGCCCAGGCTGGCCTCAGACTCACTTGATCCTTCTGCCTCATCCCCTGAATGCTGTAATTACAGGAATGTACCACCACTCCTGACTTGCATTTAGAAGCTTAGTACACATTTCCAAAGTGATCTATTTTCTTCATATGCCAGCCAGTTGGATCCCATCCTTTCTTATCCTTGCTACTTTGGCTTGTTCTGTATTGTATTATTATTTATATACTTTTATCTGCATCTTTTGAAATTTGTTGGCCACTGGGTGTGCTGTTTGTAGAGAGCTTATTGATCATGCTCCCCTACTTTTGTTTTGGGATGCTTATAAAGTTCTTTTTTTAAAAAAAAAATCATGTTCTATTATCGTTAAATTATAATGGCATTAGAGACCGCTGCTTGGTTTGGAGACCTCTTATCTCTCTCTTCAGCAATGGTGAGATAGATTGCTTTTCCTAATGGAAGAAAAGTCCATGGCTTGCTGCCTTTTCCAATGATGCAGTTGTTAGAGAGCCAGGTGGCAAGGCTATTGTCGGTGGCATCTTTCACATGAACCACATCAAAAGAGCCAGTGGCTTCTCTCTGTTGGAGATCACTCCAATTCTTCCCAAGTTAGCCCCTCTGGTCACCATACACAGGTTGCCAGTGTCAAACTTGTTGAAATAGGTGATCTGCCAGATGCAAAATCAATTTGGATGGTGTCGTTGACCTTGATGATGGTATGAGCATCATGAACTACCAGATGAGGGATCCCTTTTGTGCCTACAAAGATTTCCCTCACTTTTCACAGCTTGTATTTGGCTTCTTCAGGTGTAATCCAATGAACAGAAAAGCAACCCTTGATGTCGTAGATCACATAGAAATGCTCTCCTGTCTTGTCAATGCTGATGACATCCATAAAGCCAGCAGGATAGGTTCTATCAGTTCAGACTTTGCCATCAACCTTAATAAAGCATTGCATGCAAATCTTCTCTACTTCACCTCCTGTCAGAGCATACTTGAGCACGTTCCTTAAGAAGATGATGAGAGGCAGACATTCTCTCAGCTTATGGGGAATGGTGGATGGGTGAGGAGCAAGCACAACAGTCAATTTATCCAGCATCTGATGCTTTGGGGCTGCTACTCACTTCAGATGCTTTTTGGGACCATGAACCATGGCTGAGCTTGCCCCAACTTCACTGTCTTCACTCCCAGCCATGTGGCTCCTACCATGGCACCTCAGTTCCTCCACTTTACTGCTTGTAAAGTTTTTTACATATTGCAAATAGCATTTATCTGCCATTTGGATGAAAATATTTTTCAGAGTGTATAGTTCATATTTTGATTAAGCTTATGGTTTGCTTGATGCTAAACTTTTATTTACATAACACTTTGTTTATCTTTTCTTACATGGATACTTCATTTGATATTTCAGCCTTGAATCCTGAACTAAGATACAGATACAGTAGGAGAGCAGACCTGGAAGTTCCCTTCACACTCCGGAGTTTGTTTATAAATCTATATCCTTACAAACAGTTTTCTCATCTTTCAAACTGAAATACTTTGGAGTGATATTTTTTCTGTCATGTTTAAAGGTAGGTAACAAAAGAGTCAAATAAGAATTTGGGTCACTTAGAAATAAGCAGAATATCTGTAAAATTTTCATATAACCTCTAGAAACCTAGTTATGTGTCATAGTGTCACAATTCTGTAGGAGATTATCCTCAAAAGAAAAACATATCCACCATAAACTACAGAATTAGCTCCACATTTTGGGGGTGACACCAACGAGCAAGAACTTTCTCATTTCTGTGCCTTTTTCAGGCTTGGTTGGCTCATGCTGTGGATGAAAGACCTGTTTCCTTTTTGTGTGTTCAAATCATAATGCTCCATACACAAAATAAAGTGAGTTTACCTCAACAAAAATCAGATATGAATAAACTCCAGCGAATGGAATCCTAGCTCTGAATGTATTTTTTCTTTCCTTAAAGCAGTCTAGTTTGTATTACTTGCCAGATTTTCATCTCTGGTGAAAAACATGCAGGGCTTAATTGGTTCCTGCAGTATCCCTTAAGCCGATGAAAGGGATACATCTCAGAGCAACGTCCTTGTTGACTGTTTTACATGCATGTGCACGCACACACACAGAGACATCCCTGCCCTGAGACTTTATAGCCAGACTCCTGAGCTTGCCCACTTACCCAACCAAGTGTGAGTCATCAGTTGTTCAGACTCCTATCCCTCAGGATTACTGAGACACCAGTTGGCCACCTCTTTAACTATCTCTTAACTTATCCTTAAAGTGATCTGTTTACTTTAACAAGTGCAATGAGATGGAAAAGCAAGGCCCTTCTTCAGAAGTTATTTTGTGGTTTGATTTAGGAACCTGATTTTTCTGTTTGCTAAAAAAAAAAGTAAAAATTATGCTATGAGGATTTGCATGGGGTAAAGGCATTCTAAATATAACATCAATGTCGTTGTCTACAGTATGTACATCTACCTAATACCTCTATGTTTTTAAACTTACACCTCATACAAATGAAGAAGCAAAGCTCATAATGTTTGCTTGACTGAAAATCCCAGGTGTGTTCTCACTTCAGAATTCTTGGATCGAGAGGGATTCACACTCAACTTGGAACAGTCCAAATTCCTCCCTTTTCTGTTGTCATAGAGAAGTAGAAAATGACACAGGAATTTCACAATTTTTCTGCAACAAATGCCACTACAGCCTCAGGACTGCCAGCTGAGACCAGCCTGCAGGTCTCCTCAGCAATATCCTTTTAAGGTCAGCCTTCCCTTTCTTCCCACTGTCACCTTCCCCAAGTATCCTACTCTGTTTACAGCCATTCAGTGTGCTTCTCAGACCTGGTTTCCCTCAGCATTGTGACCTTCACAAATTATAGGGAAATCTGTATCCATACTTGACACTTTCCTCGGAGTCTTGGGGAAGGAAACGTGCTTCTTCTCAGTCCAAACTTATCCCTACTCTTCTCCTAGGCCTTCTAACTTTCTCTATTACCACAACCGATTAATGGTGCTCATCTGCTTCCCTCTGCCATGTCATGGACTGACCCAGCCCTCTATCAGTCATTTCCCATCAGCTGATAAACCTAGGTGGGTTTCTCATCAATGTGCAATCTCATATTCACAGTATGCAAGCTATCCTTTATGTTCCATGGAAGAATAGTATTCTCTTGCTGTCTCACCTAACTCCCTGAACAGGAGTCCTCACCCACATTCATTTCTGTCCTCACCCAAGATTTTAGCAAAGAACTTCTGCCTTGCCCGAGGATTTTCTTCCTCTTACTTGACTACAGCAACTTCCCCTCTGACCCCTTTCATTCATGAGAAGATTTCCTATTGTGTGTCCAGGAAATCTTGTTCCCTCCTCCAGTTCCCCTCCCAGATCTCTTCACTTCTCCTTTTTAGGGTCTTGCATAAACTTTTTTTCTTTAATGGCCCTAAAAACATATCACCTCATAAAACTGAGACTTTGGTCTTAAATCTTTGTAGATTCCCTCTTGGTGACTTAATTCAATGTGCAAGATTTCATCTGTTGCCTAGATATGCCTGCTTTCCAAATGTATGATACTTAAGAGACACAGATACTTAAAAGCTCTTGTCCCTAAAGAAATAAACTGTCTCCCCACACCACCACTACTAAAGCTATAATTCCCTATATGTTACACATTTAAATGACTGATGGAATAGTTTGCCTGTTATCATGAGGAACATCACAGACATATTTCACTCTCTCAGCCATCACTACCCCCACCTGACTTGTATTTGGACATTACATCTCAGTCTGATCTACTGTTGCTGAGGAATCCTTGATCACTTACTCTCATAAGAACCTTGATCAGTGATCCCTGTTTCTCCACGATCAAAATTTTACTCATCCATGTTTAGTTCTGTTGGTGAGAGGGCTGATTATGTGACTGTGCTTCTTAAGTCCCTTCTGGAGGATGCTGTCTCCACAGAGTTTTCTGTGGGGCACTAGACTTGGTAAGACACTAACACCGCATACCACTTTTGGGCTGTTCCTAGTGCCTCAGCCTTGAAGAGCTGCTAAGAGTTCTTTCTCAATATTTCATGGTCTTTCTCCTCCCTCTCTGATTTTGAATATGAGATCCTAGAATATGCTTTCACATTTTTGGTAGAGAGATGGAATAAATGCATATATATTTGTGTAAATATGTATCTATGCATGCAGCATGCCTTTTTATTTTTGAAGGCTTTGTTGTTTGTATTTTCATAGGTAGAAATAAGGGTTTTTTTGAAACTCCAAGTTCTCTGAAATCTGGTCATGCTTGGGGATAACTGTCCCTGTGGTATAACAAGTTTTTAAATAATTTTGAAGGAGTTAGTGACAGTGGCTTATAGTGAGTGATTCTTAGACATATGGATTACTTGGCAAACTCAAACCTCTTCTCCTGCTCCCTGTCCCCTTCCCCTTCTCTCCCTCTCCATACTTATCCCCTTCACTCCCCAGACACAGTCTTAACAAACATATTGGAAGGAGTACTCATTGTAAGTAAACTTAGCTGTTTTGCATTTTCCAAATAAACTTTAAAGAACTTTTCCAGTGTTGTCATAAAGAGATGCCCTTTAAAAATAAACTTTGTTCACTTGCACAATACCCCTATCTTTAGCAAATGACTGTGTATCTTCCCTAAATTCTGCTGAATTCTTCATCTCCTTTTGCCCACTCACCCACTCCTACCACATAGCTCTTTACCCATCCACACAAAATATAAAAGGAAAGGTTCTCAGTTCCTCACAGTCAGCAACTACCTGGGCAACTAATGTTCTCATTCAACTCACCATGAAGTAAAACACAAGGGAATTCCTGACAGATGGACAGGCTTAAGCATGGCAACAAGCCAGTGCCAACACTAGGAAGAAACAAAAAACTTCGACCTTTCTCAAAAAGAAAATTTCCTACAAGAAAACCTAGAACATATCAGTAACATGTGTACCCTTATTATAAATAACACCAGATTTATTAATATGATATCCTCTGTATAGGCCAGGAAGTGTTTAACATAGTATACACTGTAGAATCTAACACTTTGGCTTTCTTCTGCAAGGAACAAAAGAGAAGAAATATCTGAGTGGAAATGGAGTTGAGGTTGACTTTTAAGTTCTCCCATAGGTCCCCATTGTCTGTATTGTAAGAGCCAAATTCTTGTCTACTACTCCCCTCCCCAGATGGCTCTGCATTCTGACCACATGTGCTTGGTTCATGCCTCAGGGTCTTGGTACATATCCTTTCCTCTGCCTGAAATGTTCTGCCAGTTCCTGTCCATCTTGCAAGACTAAGGAACTGGTTTTTATGTTGAAACATTGATTCACTCCCTGATGAACCTAGGTCTTACTTCCCTTTGAACTTCACTTGATTCATCAGTGACCATGCTGTACAGTACTCACTTGGCTTCTTTAAAATCTTCTTGGCCAGACCACATGCTTATCCAGTCCAGGAATGTATTCTTTTACCTACTAGGCAAGTTTCCAATAAATATTTATTAAAGGAATGAACAAACAAGAGAATAAACAGATGTTCCTTGGGGGCTGAGGAAAGTCTTCCAAAGTTCTCCTTAGTTACATGTCACTGGGTGTGTGTTCCATTGTGGCCATGCTAGTGGGGATTCAGGTGGACCTGCCTGGAAGAACACTTCAAAGCGTGGCCTGACCACACTGGTGTTAAGCATGCTGTTGATGCACAGAATTGTGGCACCATGCTCCATTCTCCAGGCAAATGATAGATCAATTTATGTTCTATTAAAAGGAAGATCCTAGAGGTCAATGTGTGGCTAGCATGAGCATGTCCCAAGATCAGTGATGCTACCATTTAAAATACTATAGGAAGTACATATACATGAACAAACTCCAATTTTTAATTCTATAGAGAAACTGGTTCCTGATAATTTCAGTGAAAACTTTAGTAAAAAAAAAATATTGCATGCTTCTGAGAGCAATGGAAAGACAGCAGAATGGATTGCTAAACTGGATGCCAAGACAGCTAGACACTAATGAGAGCCAGTTGGTCCACTGGTCCAGTCGAGGGTCTCCTGTTGTGGCTTCTTGTAAACTTGGGACAATTTCACTGGAACTGTCCCCAACCTGGACAGCTGAGCCCAGATACGACTTCTGCTTCTGGAAATTGCATTTGGTCCCTGCCATCAAAACAAGTTATGTACTGTTGACGTTTCACTGTATCCCTCCCTCCAGAACCCACACTATAAGAGTGAATGTTTCAGGCTTACCCACATCTGCAGTGGAGGATGTACAGTCTTTGGGGCTTCCATACTAAGAGATGAGAGCTTCATGAAATAGGGAATCTCGTGAACATGAAACAGAGGGCTAAAAGGATGAGAAATAGCTACTGGAAACCACAAGTTTGCCTTCATATGTTACTAGCTATGTGAAGGATGGAGGGTTACTTCTTATTTACATTGTTGAATGTCACCGCACATCACATAAAATTAAAAAAAAAAAATTTAAACAAATCATGAAGTATTTTATTGAGCATGCAAGAAATACAAAGATGAGACAGGCTTACTCTACTAAGATCTTATAATCTAAAATACTAATGCAGTGATTATGCAAATAGGGAATAAATTATAAATGTTTTTTAAGCTGTTGAGCTTGGAGCACTGAGCTCTTTCCCTTGACTCAAATAGTCAAAGGAGTCGCAACAAACTGCAGTGAAAACAACAGGCACATTGCCAGTCTTGCTTTACTACTTTCTAATTGGTCTTCCTGATTTTGTCACTTCTACATCTTGGCTGGAATCAATCACTATGCTCTGGGTACTCTTGTTTGGCCTCTCTAAAAGTGTATTTCAATTTGAATACATTTCTTAAAGCTCAATTTCAGAAGGAGAGCTTGAGATTTCAGGAAAAAAATCCAGATAAAAATTGTGTGATTGTGTGTGTGTGTGTGTGTGTGTGTGTGTGTGTGTGTGTTAGAATACAAACATGGATGAAAGGGACTTTAAGCAATAAAAGTGACTTCAGTGCCAAGGGAGAAGGTCTGTTCTGTTTTTTCTGTCTATATTTATTATCAGGGTTGACCCCTGTTCATCATGACCCGAAGCATAATTTCACATTGCCACTGACCTATTATATCTATTAACTTGGATTTCCTTGAACTCATAACACCATAGTCATCTTTGTCCCTGCTTTATGAGTTCCTGTTAACAGGAGCTCTAGTTCTCCACCCTATACAGTTTAAATGTGCCTTGACTTACCAGGCAAGTCACCAGTCAGTGATCACCACCTCCTCCTATTCTGCTTTCTGCACCAACACCACCACCCCCACACACACTACAGGGCAGATGGCACCCTGTGCATTTACACTAAGCTATATCCCCATCCTCCAGGCAGGGGCAAATTTGTAATCCTCCTGGCTCAGCTTCTCTGAATGTTAGGATTATAGTCACAGGGTATCACATGTGGCATTCATTTCTTCTTTCTTTTCCTCTCCTATGGTCCATTCACAGTACACAAGCAGCTGCTCATCATGACATCCCCTGGCTTCCTTGATGCCTCCATTGTTTCTGTAGCACTCACCTCACACCATGTCCCAGGTCAGCCTTCTTAAATGATTCCTTGTAAAACCTTGGTCTTCTGATCAAGATGACACCTTGGTTTGCATAATTAAGATGGGCTCCTTTCCTAGGATTCTAAAGATTTCCCATAACTGTTCAATATCATGGCATAAAACTATCCAAACACATACTCATAGACACATTCTGGTCTTACTATGTTTTTCTTTTTCTTTGGGAATTTCCAATATTAAAAAAAAAGATTCATTCTGTGCCACATTTCTATTTATCTACTTCATTACCTTTCTCTGTAGCTCCTGCACAGTGCCCCTCTGCCAGTGGAATAGCTCCCTATCTCAGGGTGCTCTGAAGGCACCCTACCTTGCAGGTCCTGACTCAGTCACTTGCCACTCACCTCCTTTTTAATTGTATATCACTGACAATTTATTCTCTGCAATTTAAAATTAAAATATTCAGTAGAGTTGTATTTTATCAATCTATTCATTCAAATCTATTACCTAGCATTTATGCTACTTGAGTTTACAGATTATGTCTTCTGTTTGTATTTTCATTCAAATTCCTAAATTGCTACTGGGTAAAAACATGACGAATGATCTATATAGGTGAATTTATTGATTGGAGTCAGATCTCATACAAAACTTTTTTTTTTTCTATATTTAGGAGAAGGTCTACAGGGTCTCACTACATAAATTGGATCCTCCTGTTTTTAGCCTCCCAAGTGCTGGGCTTACAGACATGTGCCTCCATGCCTGATCTCAATCACTGTCTCAGCATGCCCCAGGGGCAGGGTCTGCGTAACACACCTGAAATCAAACCCAGGCCACTGAGCTCTGCCTAAGCAGGCACTTTAGTCCACTGAGCTACCAGGCTGGCTCTTTTAGCAATGCTTTTTTCTAATGGGAGTCTTAGCTGTAAGATATCAAATCAATAAACCTCTATAGTGATCATACCACAACTACATGATTAGTAAGTAAATTTCTCCTATATTCTTGCCTACTGCACATAACTTTTTTAAAAGACATTTTTTCCAATTAGAGAAAAAGACAAAACTCCTGATCTCAGCAACTCAGGCCCTGGATCTGATAATACAAGGAATGCTAATTCCTGGCTTTCAAACAATTCCATCAACTTGGCAATTTTTCAAAATACCTTTAGTCATGACTCATTCCTGATATGCAGGCAGTCACATCACAGAATGTGTAAAGTACCCAGATGCCCCCTATGTTTAGAATGCCTGTTATGGAATATCTTTCAGGAGTTCCATCATGTAATTGCTGCGGCCCTTTCACTGGAGCAGGCCTGTCAACAAATATGGACCCGATGCAGCCAGCCAAACTACATACAGCTTATGTCACTCACACACTCGCCTTGGTCCTCTTGTCTTGGAAATTATCTGTCTCTGAGAAAATGTACAGCTTTCCTCCACTGCTGGTTTTGTACCTCCTGGAAAATTACATGATTTTATTTTTGACTCACTCTGACTCTTCTGGTCTTGGACTTCTGCATAGAAGAAAGCCAGACAGCTGGAAACCTCAGAACAAAAGATTATGGTTTGATGTTTACCTCTTTGGGAAATGTGACAAATGATTAAATGAGTAGCCAATCACTGACATTTGTAGGGGACATTTTCAAAATGAATGTCAATGGAGTTTTTCATTGTGGCAGGAAAACCTACGCAGAACCTCAAAATCATATGAAATGTATTCATTTCTACCATTATTTACACCATTTTGCTAAACTCACTTATTTTTTGCTAGATTTTGTCATTTGAGGATTCTTCAGTTCAGCTTTCACAGACAGAAGTAAGCACTTCTATGTATTTAGTGGCAGCCATTTAAACTGCTTGAGTAGTGTCTAGGATATTGTGAGCAGTTTCATGAAAATGATTGGGAGAAAAGAAATATGTGATTTTTATGTACCACTGATTGAAATATATTAGACAGAAGGAAAAGCCATGATTCTGTTGGACTCAGGTCTGGTCAGATCTGTAATTCTAATCCATAAATCCTAGAAACAGTCACAAAGTGAAAGGGGGGTAGCAGCAGCATGGTGGAAGTGTGCAACCATTGGGCAAAGCCACGAGAAGCGTTCGTGTTAGGAAAGAGATGGAAAGTGGCCAAATGTAATTTCCTGCCAAAATTGACTTTAAATCTTCCATAGGAAGAGACACAAGACATTCCCTGCGTTGGTCCAAATGGCAGAGCTAAGGCCAAATAAGCAGCCTATAGGAAGTTAGATACTACTGAGAGTCACATAAAGAAGACTTTTTAAAGTACAATTTAGAGTTAGCCAACATTTGAATGGACTAAGTGAGCCAGAAAACTTCCCATTACCAGTGAGCATCTCAGGAGGGATTTCCGCCTGGGTAACAGGACACCACCTCACCATCATTCAAATTCTCCTTTAGAGGAAGGCTTTGGCAAAGTGGTGAGTAGCTGGCCAAATTACTTCGTCTCTGAAGAAGTAGGCCTTACAATTATTGCCCTAATTTGGACAATCCAGTAAATGTGCTTTAAGGCCTTCATCATTATCTTTAGAGAAAAGCAGAGCACCACAAAATTGCACAGCACACAACTACAGCATGGAAGCATAGAAAACCAAGGAAGGTTGGGCATCACGTCTCATGCCCGCAATCCCAGAACTTTGGAAGGCAGAGACAGGAGGTTCACAAGTTCCAACCTGGTCTAGGCAACAAAATTAAAAAGAAAAGAGAAAAAGGGGAAAGCGTTTTTAGCCAAAATGTACTTCAGCGTGGCTGGATGAAAAAGAACAAATTTTCTATGTGCTGGTGATGCACGCATGCTTCTTATTAATGCAACTCTGTCATGGAGTGCTGATGAACTCCTAGCCAGTGACATACTTTCATGAGCCTGCAGAAAATCGCAACAGTTCTACTTCTACTGAAGAATTATTTCCTATTGGATTACAAGGCAAACAAGAGAATCCAAAATGAATGTTCACCATAGTAATATAGATTCATTCTCCTGGATATGTGGCATGTGTTATAAAACTTAATAGGAAATGCTTACATTTTATAAAGACTGGAAAACCACAATAAAACCATTACTGTTGGAGATGACCAGTGGAATCACATTGAAAGATTTATATTTAAATATAAAGTCCTTGTATTTCTTTTGCATCACATTTCATTCATATTGGTAAGTTTTCACCTCCATATAATGTAAAACAGACACATCAATTCTTCCTCTGCTATTTATGTACCTTGTTAGTACAAATGAGGCAACATTTTAATGGCTTGACCTCTTAAATGTGGTCACTGTGATGTATCTCTGAGGAATTAAGGTCAAGGTCAGCCAAAGAGATTGAAATCCAAACAAGGTGTAAGTTTGAGTGGCAAGGTCTACTGATCTCTAACCCTTACCTCACCTACAACTGCTGCTTTGGAGGGAAGCTCAAAGTTTAGGGTGTTATGCAGCATGGTGACATATGGAGGAATTTCATGGCATTGCTGAATATGTTCCTATTTGCCACACAATAAGACGGCTTCCAGTGACACCAAGAGCCTGTTCCAGCAAGCTGCTCAGGGCCCAAGGTCTCTGGTGGAAATGAAGATACCTCTTCCCTCCCACCAGAGAGAAAGCTACACTGCTTCTTCTCATTCAATTAGTAAAGAGACCACGGGCTTTTTATCCTATCCAAATCAGGATAATTCTGAGAATGGAAGGGGAGACAAGGAATAACTACTTCCCAGGAACAAATACAAACACAGAGCTATTTCAGGTAGACCAGAATATACAGCCACCATATTCACTGGCTTTGGGCTTGTACTCATATGAACAGGGCCCTCTTTTTCTTCAAGCTCTGATTAAATATAAGCACAGAAAGTCACTTGATAGCACAGCAATCATCTCTGATTACACATTTGTATTTATTTATTTTGTGAAAGATTGCTCTTTATCCATCTCCAGGCAATTTCCTTTAAAACATTGTCTCTACAACAAACATTCATATTTCCCCTTAAGTTTAATAGACATCATTGATACATAACTTCTTTGGGGATTTAAGCATTATGATTCTCCATCATTTTTTAATTAAAAATGACCTCTTATATTTGGGGAAATTATATTTGTGTTGCTGAAAAAAAATCAATTCGTATCTCCTTTTAGCATGCAAGAGATTTTTGAATGTACAACTTGCTCTAATTCCTATGACTAAATTTTCTTAAAAAGTTGTCATTCTTCTTGCACTTTGGCCAGATTCTGAGCTTCACACTGGGTGTCATGATGTGAGGAAGCAGAGAATGTGACAATAACATAAAGAAAAATAATTGTGACAGACACTAGTCATGATGGAACCTATACTGGCAAGGTAGCTTAGAATAAGTGCAATAAGTACTGGGCTGGTGGATGCTTCATTTACTTCCTATCACTCATTTCCCTTCAGCTTTCTAAATCCTGAAGCTATGTAAATATCAATAAGTTAAATTTTATTTTTAAAAAATTTGAGCTGGGCACATGCTTACAACAGCAGCACTCAGGAAGGCCAATGCAAGAGGATCACTTCTAGTCTGAACTACATTATGAGTCCTTGTCTCAAAATAAAAAAATAATAATAATAATAATTCCCTTGGAAATTTGCCACACTTGACTAGAAATTACTGTACTGAACTGAGAAGGTATAGAACATTCCCTTCATTCCCCCAATTCTACTGGGCAGTGCTAACCGAACCCTGATTTGCTTTAAGTTTTTCTTTCTTGAAAACAAGTAGTAAGCGGAGATTTAAAGTTTCTTCAACAAAATGGAAATGACAAGTATTTGAGGTGATCACTGAGCCTATTAGACTGATTCGATTACTCCACCATGTATATCTACCTATATCAAAGCATCATAGTATATACCATATGTCTTAGTTTCTTTCATTACTGAGATAAAACACTTAAAACCAAGTTAAGGGAGGAGAGGTTTACTTAGCTCATGGTTCGTAGAGGTTTCAGTCCACAATAGGGTGGTTCCAAGGTAGGGTGGCATGACAGATACACATTGCAATGGGGAAAAGTTCATGGAGGGCAGAAGATAGCAAAGCAACAAGGGAAGACCACTGCTCTAGATAAACCTTGTATCTTTTCCAGGCTAGACAGGCAGCACTCACACCCCTAATCCTAATGACCTTGATCCTAGTATTGCACCATGAATTGATTCCAGCTTCACATACCCTAGAGCCAGCACCCTACAGAAAAAGCCCCACTTACAATCACACAAGGCATTGGGAGAACATCTAAACATAAGCCATAACACCATAAATAGGTACACAACTCAAAATAAAATTCTAAAATGAATCTCCTTTCTGCTTCACTGGCTCCATTTTTTAGTGGAAACTGGCTCCCAGAGAATTTTTCAATCAGCTAGATAATGGCAGTAATCCCATTTCTCTTCTTCCCAGGGTCTAGCTGAAGAACTCACCCAACAAGTAACCCATGTATACCAGCCAGTGGCCTACACCTGTTCATCTAGAGCAGTGGTGGAAAACCTTTAGAGAACACCAAAAACCACACAGATTTATCATGTAGTCCCAACACTATAATTAAACAATAATACTGAAGTTTTAAAGGCAACAATTCCCACATTAACATCCTTTGTCTTAAAAGAAAAGTACAGTAATAGAACTTTGAATGATACAAAAAGCCTTTTATTGAAAATTCAAGTTCCCATTCAGCATAATTCTTCCCAATTAATGTGATCTTTGTTATTGTATACATGCTGATAGTTTGAGGAACGTTGGCTGGGGGATTTAGGCCCATGTGTCCACAGAGAGGGCTCTGCATGCCAACTGCAATACACGTGGCATATATTTGCCACCACTGGCCTTGAAGTACCAAGAAATTTATGTTAAACCAATCAGACTAAAAGAACTGATCTTTTAAAACCCTAATTGGAGTAAATATCCTTTCTCCTCCAATGGGCAGAAATAAGAAAAAAATTATCCTCCTCTTCCAGCTGGCAGTTGACTTGTGACCTCAAAGGAAGTTAGCCTGAAGATAAAGATAAACTGTAAAGGACATGTAAGCAAAAAAGAGAGAGGAAGAGAAAAGAGGATTACTGTAGCTTCACACCAAGACCTAGCCCTACTTCTGGAATTTTTTTTTCTTGAGTGAGACGATAAATGCAATCGCTTACACCCACTTGAAACCAGATGTTTTTTACTTGCAACTCAAAGTCCTTCAACTAACCCATCTGAAATCTTATCCTGTGTCTGCTGCAAGACAGTCCATGACCTTAAATGACTCCTGCAATATTTCTGGATCTTGAGCTTTTTGTTTTTTGTTTGTCAGTTTGTTTACTTGTTGCAAAGGTCTGCAGGGTCTCAGAGTCTCACTACGTAGATTGTACTCATAATGATCTGCCTGTGTTCAGCCTCCCAAAGAGCTGGGATTACAAGCTCTAGCCACCATGCCCAATCTCAATCACTGTCTCAGTGCACCTCAGGGGCAGGGATTGAACCTTGTTCCTGCATCTGCCTAAGCAAATGCTTTAATCTGCTGAGCTATTTGTCCAGAACTTTTGATTTTTTAATGTACAAAGCAGGAACTAGTGATCTGAGAAACTTAAAATCTGAAGATAGAAAATGCTAAGAAATCCAGGGTGACCCTGATGAAGGTATTGATGTTGGTAGCATTCTGGTCACAGAGGCATAACCAACCCATGCCACTTGTCACAGAGCTCTGGGGGCTCTCAGGAAGAGCTTCTCTTTCATGCCTCACATGGATGCCGAATACATCATCTTTTAGGGAGTGTTGATTGCAGTGCTGGTGATTCATAGGCTCCTGCTGTCTTTCGGAGAAGTAGGCATAATATTAACAGATTTCGGTGCAATGCTTTTAATGTGGCTCATCCAACGTCCTCCCTCCCTATGTTTTGAGTGTTACTAAAGAAGTCATGTATTTACAAGCGATTTATGAAAAATTTAATTCCATGACTTCCCACTAAGTAGTGGAAATGACTGTAATGTGGTCCCTTTAAGATTCATTATTGCTAGGGTTTCTGTATAGCTATTCCCCCACAAAGCCTCATGCAATCATGGGGCAGCTTCTAGAGTTTGTGATTATTTCATGATTCACTGCTGGGATTATGAGTGTGAGTGCTACAGCCACCCTGGGGCAGATAATCTGCATACAAATGTATGGAGAGGAGAGGGCTTGCTAGCTGCCTCAGCTGCTGCTCCTCCCTTGGCTCTTTGCTGTTTTCCACTGCCATGAGCTGCTACCCTTTGCCATGTGCCCTTCTACCTTAGGCAGCAATATCTCCACTAACTGTGAGCTACATAAACCTTTCCTCCCTTGATTCTGGGTGTTGGGCTTGGCCAAATAGCTCAGAAGATTAAAGTGCCTACAATCAGGTGCAGAGACCAGGGGTTTGATCTCTGTGCCTGCAGTGCTGGCCCTGCCGCTGGGGCACAATGAGATGGAAATTGAGACTAGGTAAGGGTCACACACCTGTAATCCCAGCTTTTGGGAAGCTGTGAACAGGCAGCCCATTACTAATCTGATCTAGTAGTGAGATCCTGAACACCCTGTAGACCCTTCCCTAAAATATTGGAAAAAAAAAATCTGGTGTTGGATATTTTTTCCTAGCAAAGATAGAAAAGTGACTGAGAGAATTATCCTCCCACCTTTCCACCTTACTTACAGTGTTCATTTTCTGTAGTTCATATTCTAACTTACTGGCCATTTGGTCATCCAAGCCAAGTGCCTAAATATAATCCTAATTCCTCTGCCCTGTTCATCTCTGTATTCAATTGATAACTAATATTGTCAAGTTTATTCTCTAAATATCTCTTGAATCCATTGCCTCTGTAGAGGTCATTCCACCACTGATTCAATTCATCTGGATTGTTGCATTAACTCTTAAAATATCTCACGGCCAAACATAGAGTCCTCCGACTATAGCTTGCCTTCTAGGATCAACATTTCAGTGTACTGTTTCCCAGCTCGTACTCTTCAATTACTCTTTGGTTTGTCACCTTAAGGATACACTCAGCTTTTTGTTTTACCCAAGAAGTCCCTGTCAGAGAATACTGTTGCACATTAGATCTCTCCTTGCTGTTTGCAGTGGTACAGGTACTGTCATTTTTCACTGTCATGACTCTGTGCATGCTGTTCATTCTACTCACCATTCCCTTCCTCTCGTCCATCCACATGGTGCTCCCCATCTATTCAGCAGGCATCTCTCTCTCTCCCAGGAAGGTCCTTTCCACCCTCCTTATGATACCAGTGCAGTTGGTGTCTGTCCTATCTGCTTCTTTACTAGGATATGAGCTTACTGAAAGCAAAGATCATATTTTAGAATTGTATGCCTGCTATCCTGTTTAACACTGTAGCCTAGGCCCACTCCTCATTACCTTCTTCTAAAATAGCCTCTTCTTACTTTCTATGGAATCTGCTATGATATACCTTTGGGTCTCTGTACTATCTCCAGAGCAGAATATTTGTCAGTATCATTCAATGAAATATATCCAGAGTGCCTAGACCAATCTCAAACACACAGGACTCAGGATGTGCTTGCAAATATCTTTTTTGAGTGAATGGACAAATTCTTATATCTTCAGAAATTGGCACACTTCCCAGAATATCCTAAATATGCAAATAAATATTTTCTACTCTCCAATTTTTATAACATTCACATTCACACAAGCTCGCATTTTCTGAGCTCTCATCACGCTCTAAATGATTTACATGCTACTAGGTTGAGTTGCAGGATATTTGAGGCTTTGAGAAATCAAGCAACTTGCCCAAGGTAAATAACCAGTAGAGCTGAGATTCAAATATGAAGTTGGACTCCAAAGACCATAATCTTAGAAAGGATATTGTTCCACCTCAAATAATCAGTCACAATTATGTGTTTATTTTTCTTGTCATTATATACTCTTTCAGGCTGGTATATTTTTAACCTCAAATACAAGGCAGCAACAGCAGCTGACCTCTGGGCAGAAGACAGAGCAAAGGAAAAATTTGTGTTAGAATTGTATGTTAAATGTATTTTGAATTTAAGTTTATATGAAGAAAGTAAAAAGGATGCTTGTGAATTGTTTTGCTGACTAGTGTGGAGAAGATGAAACTGTTAGGCAGGCATTGCTTTTCCCGGGCTGGCAGGTGCTTTAAAAATGATGTTCCATTAGACGTTGAGTGACTGATTTCTCCCTCTCTTCTGAAGCATATAATGGGAACTTAGAGAGAAAACATGCCTTTTGTTTTACTGTTCATTCTCTAACTTCACCAGGAGAACAATGTCACTACATCAGCAATTTAATAACCTGTCAGTAGTTGAGAAAGTCACCTGGCCCAATCTGGTCCATATGTGACATTCACTCTGTAACCAGGAATGTACAAGGGTCCAAGTTTCACCTCTGAAAGTTGTGTCAGAGCGACTTTTATCTTCCAACAGTGTTATTTTTCAATGCAGTCCTTTCATGAAATGATTTATATTCTTCCTGAGTCTGTGGGCTCACTACAGTGCCTGGAGTTACCAAGTCCGGAGGAATATGGCTATGATACACTGAAATTCTAGGCATCTTTCATGGTATCAAATGTTTGCTTTTAAATAACAGCAAGACTAGCCGGGCATAGTAGCATATGCCTGTAATCCCAGATCTCAAAAGGGTGAAGCAGGAGGATTGTCATGAGCTCTGGGCCAGTCTAGGCTACATAGTGGGTTCAAGGCCAGCCTGAGCTGGGTAGTGAGATCCTGTTTCAAAACAAAAACCAACTAATACAAAAAATAATGGCAATAGTAACATCTTTACAACTATAATATAGATATGCAAACTATACAACTTTAACAGGAATTAACATGCATTATATATATATATATATATATATATATATATATATATACTATTTATGTTATCACATTCCATTTTCTATTAACATGTTTTGAAATTTATACCAATCTTAGTCAATGTCCTTCAAAAATTTCATCTTTAGTAGGTGCTCTAGGTGTTAACATAATTGCTTTAACTATGTTTTTATATTGGACTTTGAAATTGTTTCAAATTGCAAATAATTTTCAATGAATATCTTTACACATAAATTTATTGCTGCTTCTTAGAAGTTATTTCCAGAGAGGAAATTACTAAGTCTAAGGATGTTTTTACAGCATATATTACATATTGCCAAAATGACTTCAATAAAATTTATGCATATTAATTCCCAACTGGGTCAAAGAATGATAATTGCAAAACTCTCTTGCCAGCACTGTGTAATATTCCTTCTCAAAATTTTAGATAGGAAAGTTGTAGCTCAGTTGTAGAGCATTTGCGTGGCATAGGCAAGCTGTGGATTTAACACTTAAAAATGTACAAACAAACATTAATTCTGAATAGCATCATGGTGGAAATTTCATAGAAGTTTGATTTCTTTTGTCATTAATAATGGGCTAGAAATCAGTGCCCACTTGCAAATATTTTGTCTCTTCATGTTAATACATGAGCTTTTTGTGAACATTAGTTTTTGTCACAATTCCTGTCAATATTTTTTCATCATCTTAGATTTTGATTTTTAGCTGTATTTGTAGGTAGTTTTGTCATGCAGTAGAACTTAATCTCATACACTAAGTATAATATCTTCTTCTTTTTTGTCAAGCTTAATATTTGGATGTTCAACACTACTGGGTAGTAATATAAGCTGATGAGTTTTTTGTGTATCATTTTGGAGCAATTTCCAAGTTACTGATCATGAAAAAGTCAGATTTATATTTTCTGCTATTATATTTTAAGTTAACTGTTTTGTAGACATTAGAAACTTATTTTCTACAGCTATTTCCATCTCTGTCCTCCATAGAGAAAAGAGTCACAACCATGTCCACCCAACTGTGGTGGATGGTAGTGCGAAACTACTCTAGCTTCCTGATCAAGAGGAACAAGCAGATGACAGGGCCCAACAACCTGAAGGCCCTCAACTCTTTTAGCTACAGTGGGCTGATTCTCTGCAAGTCGGTTGGTGTAGAGCTGGCAGCCAATGGCAGGAGGATCTTGGTGGTTATGAACAGGAGATCAGGACAACAAAAGCCAGACACCTCCTGTGTGCACAATGTTGTCCACAAGAATGCACATGCCACGCTCAGCAGCATCCGCCACATGATCTGACAGAGAAAGTACTGCCCGTACTTGTGCATGGCCACCATCTGCAGGGCCAGTGCCCACCCACCAAGATGCCTGAGCCACCCCCAGAAATGAAGAGCTTTCCTGTGCTCCTTGGCCTTAACAGAGAGAGAGAGAGGGAGAAAAGAAAAAAGAGAGGGAGAGTGAGGGAGAGGGAGAGAAACTGAGACAGAGAGATAGAGACAAAGACAGACAGAGACAAACAACAGAGACAGAGAGAGAGAGAGCAAGAGAGAGAGAGGAGAGAAAAGAGAAACAGAGAGAGAGAGAGAGTTTCTACAATTTTTTTTGACTGGGCTTTTACTTGGCAGCAGAACCAGCACATGAGGTACAGGTTCCTTGCACAGAGTCCTATCCATCATGCTAAAGATCATGGCAACTCTCTGCTGTCCTCTCAACCAACACCTTTGAAGATACTTGGTGTGAAGTGACATCAAGGCTCTGGCTTCCATCCCTGTCAGAATGCTTAAGCCCTTTTTATTAGTGTGCCTATGTGCATGTACACACACATACACACACACACACACACACACACACACACACACACACACACACAGCAGTATGGCCTCTGAACCCTTATGATTGGATTGGATCCTGGGTTATCAGAAAACAAAGGTCTGCTTTCTAAAGCAGAGGCTGTGGAGAGGCTCTCCGCATCAGCTGTTAAATTCTGCATAGGGTGTGTCATCCCCTGCAGGATGTCAGATCCTTGAACAACAAGGCTGGTCTCCAGAGGAGGGGCCACCAGCACAGCGCAAGGTCAGCCATTATGCAGGTCCTTGACAATGGGCTCTCACAGGAAGTTTTCGGTAAAATATTTTATTGATTTTTTTTATTGTGAATGTGATTTTATTGTGAGTGTGAATGTACAATATGTGTACATAATGTTGTGTGCAAGTACACACACACACACACATACACATACACACACACACACACGCACACACACACACACACACACACACACACACACAAAGCCAGACAAACTAGAGAGCTATGAAGAAATGAATAGAGAAAATTCACACACTGAAAGGAAAAGCTCAGTCCAGTGACTATGGCTAAAGGATATGAATCCAGTGCTTATGTGGGACATCTCAGCCACTTCCCCTCTCAGAGATGAGCCAATGGAGTCCAGTCTTCCTAAGGAGGGTTACTAAAGAACACAGAAACCAGACATTTTTGCACTGTTCTATTGATAGCCTTAAGTTTATGAGCAATTCCTTGCACCTGTATAACATCTTGGAAAAGACACTGTCTGATGTCAAGAGGAGGCAGAGCAGTGCTGCCGACACACAGTTGAATTTCTCTCTGTCTTTCTAGCGTGTTGTCCTTGCTCATCATCTTGTTACTCTTGCTGGAACCTTCCCCATACACTTTGAACAGTGTTATAAAACCCAAATCTAACTGCTTAATATTACTTTGAGTGAATTAATTATCTATTGTTTAATAGGTCTGACTGGTTTACTAAACGAATTTCTTAGTACTTCATATCAGTTTCATGAACTTTATGGAAATACTTTTTTAAAGACCTGATCTTCTTTACGTTTTTCTCCTACCCTGTGAGTTTCTTTGGCTAGGGAAGTAGTGAGAACGTTAGAGATGTTATTCTGTTGGATACTTTTAAGGAGAGGTGTTGGACCCCAAAGTGGCATCTGGCTGACTTCACACTCTAATCAAGCACATAGCTGGTATTAGCAGGCAGTGACTGGGTGTTTTGTAATCTAAGTCTGGAGTCCTTTTCCCCCAACAAACATCTTCCAGTCTCTCAAACAGATAAGTGAAAACCTTCCCTTGAGAGTCATGGAAAGTAGTGTGGTCTCTTTGAGATTAATAGAATATGATTGCTAGATTTCTGGTGAATACTTCCTTTCCAGATATAATCTTCTTGCAGAGGGTTCCAGTCTTAATTACCTCCTCATGCTGGGGAAAAAACACTCAAC
>PVKN010004963.1:0-32067 GCA_004027915.1 Capromys pilorides
TTGAGACAGGGTCTTGCCATGTAGTTCTGATTGGCTTCTAACCTATGTTCCTCCTGCCTCAACTTCTCAAGTGCTAGAGTTATAGGTATGTGCCACCTTAAGCCCTTATGTTTTTTTTTTTTTTTAACTCTTAGTTTGACGTGGATTTAAAGCATGTTTCAAAAAGTCATGCAGGTGGGCTGGTGAGATGGCTCAGTGGTCTAAAACACGTGCCTTGGAAAGTTTAGGGCACTGCAGGGACCACGTTTCAATCCCAGGCACCACATGCTGCGCTGGCCCCACCCCCAGGGCAGGCTGAGCCAGCCATAACACAAACAAATAAATGAGGCTTAAGAAAATAAAATAAATGTTTTAAAAAGTCATGCAGGAAGTCCCATCCACTTGCAACACCCCTTCTCCCATGCCACTGTCCTGTGTAACCACAGCACCTTGTAGGCACAGTCCAGAAAGCTGAGTTCACTGGTTGTACATACATACATGCTCCTGAAGACAGTTCTGTGCAGTCTTGCCCCAGTAGTAGCCTCATGGAACCACCGGTACCATCAAGTGGCTAAAACCTGGACTCTTTCTGCTATCACTTTGTAGCCACATTCACCTCTTCTGCACCCCTAACACCTGGCCACAATTAGCTTATTTCTTTTCTCTGTAATTTTATTTCATAAACAAGAGGCAGTACATATCTTTTTATGACTGGCTTTTCGTACTCAGCATAATTCCCTTGAAACCCATCTAAATTGGTGATATCAGTAATTCCTTTTTGTTGCTGCACAGGATTCCATGCTTTAGATGTACCAGTTTAACCATCTGCCTCCTGAGAATTATTTGAGTAGTGTCCAGTTTTGGGCTATTAACAAAGTTGCCACAAACATTTGTGTACAAGATCTTTGTGAAAGTGAGTCAGTGTAATTCTTGGGTCATAAAGGTCCATTTTAAGTTTCTTTTTTGTTTTTGTTTTTATATCATGGCTGGCTCAGCCTGCCCTGGAGGTGGGGCTGGTGCAGCATGTGGTGCCGGGGATCAAACTGCAGTCCCTGCGGTTGCCTAAGCTTGCCTAAGCAGGTGCTTTAGACCACTGAGCCATCTCGCCGGCCCCATTTTAAGTTTTGAAAAGGACTCCCA
The DNA here is from genome assembly GCA_004027915.1 of Capromys pilorides. Classification (NCBI taxonomy): domain Eukaryota; kingdom Metazoa; phylum Chordata; class Mammalia; order Rodentia; family Capromyidae; genus Capromys; species Capromys pilorides. Next base: position 1,120 of record PVKN010004963.1, read on the forward strand.
TACTGCTCTGTTTTCCAGAGCAGTCATTTCACAGTGGCTTCTTATTAAATCCACAATGTGACTAGCCCAGAGTTTATTGTTCCTTATGTGTAATTCCTTTCTTATTGTTCCTTACTTAGATGTTTAAGAGTCAATGCCAGTGAATATCCTTTTGCATATATTTTTGTGGTTGGATGGTTTTAAGAGAGACACTGATTTCTCCTGCCCATCTTGATTTTGTTTTGATACATGAACTCAGGTCTGTGTTAAATCTATTTTGCAAGTAGCTAACTGGCCCAGTTCTATTTCCTGAGCAGCCTCCCCTAGAGGAACACTTAATTTATCCCAGAGTAAGCTCTCTCACACACACACACCAAGATAATTCTGAGGCTATTGTTAGTGTCGATTGTGGTTCTGATGTACGTTCACTGCGTCAGGTGGATGCAGATGGGCAGCAAAGGGGGTGACTCTTCTGTGTCTGCAGACAGGGTCAGGGCTGGCACTCCAGTTCCTAACATGCATCTTCTTTTCTCCCAGTACCTGTTCCTGACCTTCCCAAGGATTGTCTTCTTGCTGGGCTTTGTCGTGGTGCTGAGCTTCCTCCTGGGGGGCCACCTGTGCTTTGCTGTGTACCTGGCTGCCACAAATCAGACCACCAATGAGTGGTTCAAAGGAGACTGGGTCTGGTACCAGCACTGCCCCCTGTTGGCTGGGCGCTCATCAGCTGAATCCCAAAATCACCAGAACATTTACTCCCGTGGACTTTGGAGCAACCTCAAAGAGATCTTTCTACTTGCAGGCCCATGTTATGAGAGAAAGAGGAAATAAATGGAAAGAGTGTTGCTGTCTTTCAAATATAGTATATATTTATCTATACATGTGGATACTTATATTCTAGGCGTTGATTTCTAGTGTGTGTTCATAAATGGACTTATTGGTTTCTGATGTGTATAAACCTGCTTTCAAATGGGGAAGGAAGGAGAGGAAAAGCCAGGGTTTACTGAGTGACTAATTTTTGCCAATTGTGTCAGATCTATTTGCTTATCCTGTTGGAATTAAGCACCGATGAGGATTTGCGGGGGTTGGAGGGAAGGTCACTTGTCCAAGGTTCTACGTAATACTGAGACCTTGTTCTCTAATCTGGGCACCTGGAAAGAGAGGGGCCTTAGGGCCATGTTCCCTGAGTGCAGCAGGATCTCAGTGACTGAACACTTAGGGCTATGCCCAGCTGCACCTTTTTAATGCCCTTCCTTGGCCTATCCCTGTCTCCCAGGGGGTTTTGATAGCCATTACCACATCCTCACGGAGGCCTGCCTTTGTGCCAGCCTGGGCCTTCTATTGCAGGCACTTGCTGTCCTTGTGCCACCTGCCTTGCCCTGCACTGCCCCCTTCTGGCCATATGCAAGTCTTTCCTGCCTTGTTTTAACAATTCCAAAATTAAACTGCTAGTTCAGTGGAGAGAGAGGAATGCTAAAAAACAGGCTTATTATAAAGTGCTGGCAGGAGGGTTTTCAGGAGCGGGAAGCAGGTGGACCAGACCCTGAAGGCTACCAAGTTTCCCACAGGCCGTCTCAGGCCAGGCCAAGGAACCTGCAGCCAACAAAGCCAGGCCTCTGCCTAGGACTGGGAAATGGAAACCTTGCAGACGGAGTGGGTGGCGGGACAGGACTTTTCCAGGCACCATCAGTCCAGGACACCTGTGGGTTCAGAGCAGATGAAATTTTAAGATGAATAGCCTGAGCTGGGAGGGGACCCAAGTCCGCGGCCTCTCAGCCAACGCCCTGTCCTGGCTGGTGAAAAGAGCAATGAAGATAAAATGCGAAGGCTTTGAGCGCCGCTGCTAGCAGGTCTGCAAGCCTGGGAAAGCCTCCACCCGCTCTCAGTGGAGGGCGTGGCTGGGAGGGCAGCCTGACCCGCTGCCGGGGCGGGGCCTACCTGTCCAGCGGGCCGCAGCCAGGGGGCGCTCTTCTGAGAGCACGCGGCCGCAGCCTGCGCTTGGCCCCTGCGGGCCGCCGTCCTCGCTCTGTCGTTCTGCCGCCGTTCAGCTGCGCGGCGTCGGCTCCAGCAGCTCTGGCTGGTGCCGTTGTCGGACCGCTGATACCCGCTGGCCGGTGGCAGCGGCCATGGCCCCCTGAGCGGGCCAGCAGCAGGTAGCAGGTGGGCAGGCGGGTGCCGCGGCCCAGCCCGGGTCAGCAGGGAAGTCGGATCGCGCCTCTTTGTCTCCACGGGCGGTGGCGCGTCCCCGGCGCCCGGGCGGAAGTGGGGCGCGCGGGGCACCTGGGCACCATGAGCGATATCCGCCACTCGCTGCTGCGCCGCGATGCGCTGAGCGCCGCCAAGGAGGTGCTGTACCATCTGGACATCTACTTCAGCAGCCAGCTGCAGAGCGGGCCGCTGCCCATCGTGGACAAGGGACCCGTGGAGCTACTGGAGGAGTTCGTGTTCCAGGTGCCCAAGGAGCGCGGCGCACAACCCAAGGTGCCTATTCCCGGCCGTGCCCTTCCCTCGGTGACAGGCGCTCGCCCAGCCCCTCGGTTCTCGCCCTGGGCCGTGCTCCTGCAGCAGGTCCCCCAGTCCCCTTCCTTGCAGTCCTGCGGCATTCCCCAGCGGAGTGCCTGGTTTGCAGGTAGTGACAGCTGGGACCCAGCAGTGTTCCAGGAAAGACTTTGGGGGCTGTCTGCTTACCTCATTAAAGGCCTGTTATCTAAAGTCCTAAACCGTGTGGGTTATCATGACTCTTCCAGGATGATACCTAATGAGACGTCTGACTTTTTCCTGAGGTTAGCCTCAGCATTTTGCTGGGACTTGGTTTTCTGAAAAGCGCCTTGGGGAACATAATGTGTACCCTACCTTCTTACTGCGTGAAGTAACCAGCACGCAAAAGCCACTTTTCTGACAGGTTTTTCCCGGGTTTGTTTTACAGAGACTGAATTCACTTCAGGAGCTTCAGCTTCTTGAAATCATGTGCAATTATTTCCAGGAGCAAACCAAGGACTCTGTGCGGCAGATTATTTTCTCCTCACTTTTCACCCCTCAGGGGAACAAAGCCGATGACAGCAGGATGAGCTTGTTGGGAAAGCTGGTCTCCATGGCTGTGGCTGTATGTCGAATCCCAGTTTTGGAATGTGCAGCCTCTTGGCTCCAGGTACTACTGCTCTGCAATAGCTTTCCTTCCTGGAGTCTCTGAAGATGAGTTTACTTCAGAAATTTTCATTTAACTGGATTTCTGGCGAGGTCTTTTCCACATGTACTACAGTATGTCCTTTATCATTGCTGCACTGTGGACTGACACTTGTATTCCCGTCCCACATTTATGTACAGAGCATTATAATTTTTTTTTTTAAGCCACTTAGTGAAAGGTGAGATCTTTGCCATATCTTTGTGGCCACAGTAATATACAGTATGAGCACACATGATTAGTAATTCTGTGACCCTGCCCTGAGATGAGGCTGATTTTGAGTCTCACAAACAAATAGACCACTGTTAAGCATGAAGGCTGTTCCCCTGGGCCCATGTGGATTTGTGCTATGGTAGGACAGATGACAAAATGGCAACAAAAAAAGACACAACCGAAGTTTGTGTTCTGGAGCTACAGCTTCCTTAGCAGTTGCTGAGTGTAGCCTGAGTGGCTGCTAGGCACATACATGGGAAGAGAAAGGGGAAGGTGAGGCTATTAGGAGTCAAAATATTAGAGGAACCTATTAAGTAGAATAGCATTGCAAGAAGAATTTGAAAATGCTGCTCTACACGAACATCTTCCTTACTTGGTCATTCACAGACTCCTAAATCTTTTTTAAGTGGGGGCAGCTATTAATTTTAGTCTTTGCAAGTCACATCGATCTCTATTGTAACTATTCATCTCTGCTCTTGCGATGCAAGAGCAGCTTTAGACAGTAGAAAAGCTTGCTTAAGTGAGCACATTATGTCTCCATGAAACTTTATTCACAGTTTGTTCACTTTATTCTGGTGGTCCTTATTGTTTGTACATAGTTGCTACCTGCTAGCTCCCAACACCTGTAGTTATGTGGCCTGTGGATTCTTTCCAGAGGACGCCTGTGGTCTACTGTGTGCGGCTCGCCAGGGCCCTGGTGGATGACTACTGCTGTTTGGTGCCGGGCTCCGTTCAGACACTGAAGCAGATATTCAGCGCCAGCCCTCGATTCTGCTGCCAGTTCATAACGTCTGTCACTGCTCTCTATGACCTGTCAGCAGGTAAAGATAAACATGTCATAACATCAAAGAAGCTGTAGATGATGACTGGTTTTATTTCCCAGTGAATGCTTTGTCATTTTTTTTCTCAGAAATGTGCTTCTTTATTTTGGGCCTACGGGTAAATATGGGCAGCTGGACCTGTACAGTTTGCTTCATGGGAAATTTTATTAGTGTCCTCAACTGCTTGAGTTGGAATGATGAAAATGGCAAATGGCATAAAAAGCCAAGTTGGAATCTGGTGAGGTGTGACTGCTCCCCAGAAGTATGACTTACTTTTGATCTCCCACATTTTGTTTTGAAAAATCCAGAAAAGTTACAAGAATAGTACAGTAAACACTCATGTACTTCTCACCTAGACTGAATCTACATACACACTGAGCTATATTCCTAGCCCTTCTTTAAAAAATGTTATTTTACTTTAAAACAGGGTTTTTCCATTTCACCCAATTGCTAGGCTGGGTAATTTGTGATCCTTCTGCCTCAGCCTTTCCCAGTGCTGGGATTATAGGAGCGTACCACCATGCCCAGGTGTGATAAGCAGTTTTGTTTACAGAGTGGGTCAAAGCCCAAGTTTTGTTTGTATTTCAGGTCAGTCCTATTTTGTTTCCTACTCTTGCTGCCAAGAAGGCTGACAATTTTTTTTTTTTTTTTTTTTTGGCGGGACGGGCGTTCGAACTCATGACTTTGCACTTGCCAGGCAGGCACTTGTGCCACGAAGCTATCTCCCTGGCCCCGGCTGACAAATAATTTAATTCTTCCAATAGTGTGAGAGCCTGCAATGACATTTCTGTTTCCATTTTTTATTCTGCCAGTCCCCTAAATATATTTGAATCTCCTTTTCTCTCTAACCTTTTTTTTTTCTTGCTATTACACTTTAGTTTTTTTTAAAAAATCTGTTATTTATTTTATACAGGGTCGCTACACAGCTTGAACTCGTAGTGATCCTCCTGTCTCAGCCTCCCCAGTACTGGAATTAGAGGCATATGCCATCATGCCCAGTTTTAGTGGCTGGCTCCATGCTGGGCTGGCACAGCATCTGGTATCAGGGATTGAACCCAGGACCTTGCATTTGCCAGACAGGTGCTTAGACCACTGAGCTATCTCACCAGCTGCATGTCTTTGTGCATGCGTGTGTGTGCGTGTGTGTGTGTGTGTGTGTGTGTGTGTGTGTGTGTGTGTTACTGGGGATTAAACTCAGGACCTTGTGCTTACCAGGCAGACACTCTTCTCTTCCCCAGCCCTTCTGTTTTTTTGTCTCTTTGAGTTAGGGTCTCACTATGCAGTTCTGTCTGCCTTGAACTCACTTTGTAACCCAGGCTGATCTCAAACTTGCAATAGTCCTCCTGCCTCAGCCTGTGGAGTGCTGGGGTTATAGGTTTGCTACTGTGCCAGGCTCTATACATTTTAGCTTTTGAGAAAGTCTGTGTGGCAATAGTGTGGTCATACAAGTACATACCATTTTCTCCCACTGGCTTCCATACTCTCCTGAGGAGCAGATTGCCTCTGGAGTGGGAGCCTGTTCTTGTGGAGTAGTGCCATCCTGCTATAGAAATCTGTGGTCTCTCCTACAGGGCTTCCCAAGGATGATTATTACTGGAGTATTGTGTTCAGGCCTTTGGTTTTCTAAAAGGAAAGACTTAATTAAACCCAGTTCATAGCATTATAGCTGCTTTTCAGGTCATTACTTATTTCAGGCCAAAAGGACAGAAATTGGCCTTGACTTTGGGAATAGGTAAATTAGATGTACAACAGGAAATAATGTTTGGGGGGGTAACCACTGAGTGTGTCTGCAACTTGGTGTTTTTGTCCTCAGCTGGCCTGTCTGTCAGTGCTGGTACTTCTTCCTTCAGCCTCTTAGCACACAGTGATGACCTGGGAGGGACAGGCCTGAGACCATTATTAGAATAGCCAGATTAATGCCACCCTTCTGATAATGAAAGAATCTGGGAAAGTATGTGCCTTCATGTCACGAGAGGAAGATGCTCACCTCTCCCTGCAGTTTCTTCCTGCCCAGGTGGTACTGAGAGCTCTGGGCTCACTCATAGGTGAAGGAGTCTCTCACTTAGTACTCATGCTTAAGTGTGTGCTCAGGACGCAGGGCTGGCTGGCTGCAGACTTTTGGAGAGGCCTCTGCTCAGTCCTGGGAGTACTGTGGAGTTGTGGGTATGAGCTCAGTATTACCCAGACAGAAATGTCTGGGAGGATTAAGGGACTGGGTACACAGTGGCTGAGGGAGAGTTACATATGGGTGCTGCTACCTCCTGCTGCCATCACCTCACATCAGCAAGGGCATTGCTTAATAGCAGAGGTCAGTAAGGAATGGTCTCATGGCAAGGCTGACTGTGGGAGAAAGAGCAGCCAGAAACCGTACCTGATCATGCGCTGGATTCCCATGCTCTCCTCTTCCATGCTTGGCTTAGAAAGACTGCTGTTATCCTTAGCTTTCCTGCAAACTATGGGCTGCACTGCCCAGGAGGTGGCTGGGGACACAGGTAGCCTGAGGGCATCCCAACTCCATAATAGACAGTGTTTCTGGTCAGATCTGAGCTCACCATGCACTTCTAATGTGTCCCAGGAAATTACCTAACATCACTGGAAACTCAGTTTCCTCATCCTTTGGGAATAATTGATGGAGCTAGATAAGGTTTTGATGCATTCGTCTGTGGAAAGGAGAGTCCAGTGCCCAACACCCATGAAGCTCAGAATCAGCATCAGCATTTGTCCCCATTATTACTGTTCTTTGTCTGGGCCCTGGAACTTGTCACATTGCATGGATCACAGGAGGTCAAGCGGTTGCTTAGACAAGGTTCCTGGCTTGGGCCTGGAAAGGTTAGTAGCTGATAGATGCTGGCAGATTGTTTTTCAAAGCCTGATGGATTTCTAAGGAATTATTAACTTAACAAATATTTTTTCAACCTCTGCTTTGAACAGAGGGTCCAGGGCACCAGAGATGTAGCAGTAATTCAGCTTTCATGGGGTGGATGTTCTAGAAAATAAGACAGAAAGTAGGCTAGGCAGTAGTGATCTTGCCAGGCAGAAAGGCTAGAGATCTGTCCTCTTGTGTTCCTTTCTCATTTCTGACCCTAAGACCAAGAATGCTTCTGACTGAATGGTCTTTGTTTGCAGATGATCTCATCCCACCTTTGGACTTGCTTGAAATGATTGTCAATTGGATTTTTGAGGACCCGCGGTTGATTCTCATCACTTTTTTAAATACTCCGATTGCAGCCAATCTCACAATAGGATATTTAGAGCCCACCCCACTGATTGGATTGATCCGCTGGTGTGTGAAGGCCCCCCTGGCTTATAAGAGGAAGAAGAAACCCTGTTTATCGAATGGCCACATCAGTAACAAGGTCACAAAGGACTCAGGAGCAGGAATGGACAGAGACTCCCATATCTTGTACTCGAAACTCCACCTCAGTGTTCTCCAGGTTCTCATGACGCTCCAGCTGCACTTGACTGAGAAGAATCTGTATGGGCGCCTGGGGCTCATCCTGTTTGACCACATGGTCCCTCTGGTAGAGGAGATCAACAGACTTGCAGATGAACTGAACCCCCTCAATGCCTCCCAGGAGATAGAGCTCTCGCTGGACCGGCTGGCACAGGCTTTGCAGGTGGCCATGGCCTCGGGAGCCCTGCTGTGCACGAGAGGTACGTACCTTTCCCACCAGGCCTCCTGGGAGTGGTGACAACACTGCCTAAGCAGAAAGAAAACAAAGACTCCTAGACAGACATTGGTTTTGGTTCCTTTGGTATTTTTTTCCTTCGGAGAATAGGGTTCCAGAATGTCCCCTAGTGGCACCCCCTCTGCTGTCTCCATCCCAGTCCTGTTGTGCTGTCTATGAGATGTCTGGACATCACCTGGCTCTTCTGGCCCAGGACTAGAAAACTGGCAAAAAATAATCTTTCCTCATGAGGATTCTTCTTTCCCGTAGTCCTTTTTTCTTAGGGCATATAAATTCACCTATTGTATGCATACACCTCCATGGAACTGCTTGCCTGGTCATGACATCTGTTCCCATTGCCTGTTTTGAGGATTCTGTAATTCTCCTGCATTTCAGTGTTTGATTCTGCCTGGTAGTGGCCCGGGGCCATCAATCCACTCGTATTTGCTTTTCCATTGTTGACCCAATCACAATGGTGGCCCCACTCAAAGGCTGCTGGTGATGAGTTTCTAGTCTTGCTTCTAGTACTGGAGTGCCTTTGCCATTTCCTCAGAGACCTGTCCTTGGGCACTTTCCTAGCCACCTGACCCACTGTTGGTGAGGGTGCCCCCTTTGCTAAATGACTTCTTCTATTTTGGGTCTATTTTTAAAGGAAAAACTGCAGAAAAGGGGAGCCCAGTTTCTAAAAGCATGTTGGAAATACATAGTAGCAGGCACTGTTGCTGACTTGCTAGTGTCCTGAAAAGAACCATGTCAGCAGGCAGTTCACCTGCACTCCGGTCTATTCCTTAATCATGTATCTCCTTAATTGCAGATGACCTGAGAACCTTGTGCTCCAGGCTGCCTCATAACAAGTAGGTATCTTGTTCGCTGGCTTTGCTAGGACGGGATTGTGGGAGGTAGAGGACCCTTTGTCCTGGGTTCCTTGGCACAAGTTGGTCTACAGGGTTCAGAGCTTCTCTTTGTAAGGAGCCCCTTGGGACCTGATGGTAAGTGAGGAGCAGAAAGGCCAGCTTAACCCACAGGAGAAGAACCCTAAGTAGAGCGTAAACATGGGCCAAGAGTCAAGGGAGGAAACCAGAGCCCAGTCTACGCTCACTCACAGCTCACTCACCCTGCTTCTGTTGGCTGGGGGGGTGGGAGGGGGGTAGTGTACTGGCACTCAGGTGACACTGAATTACACTCTTAGGGAAAGACTGCAGAGCCACCGGCCTAGAGTGCAGGGTATCCATTACTTGGGGGCTTGGGCTTCTGGCAGGAGGGACATGGTTCCTGAGTGATGCTCTGTATGATTTGCAGTGACATTTGGGCAACCTCTTCACTTGTTTCTGAGCCTCAGTTTTCCCCTTGTCAAGAGGGACAAAAGTACTGTTGCCTGCCTCCCAGAGTGATGATGAGGCTGAGAGGAGATGGTGTTTGTATCTCGTCACCATCTCTGCCATGTGAAATCCTCTCCATAACCTCAGCTGACTTCTGGAAAGCAGGAATAGGATTGCACCCTGCTGTTTTCTGTCCTTGTAACCTTGGGCAAGTTCCCTGTTGCCTGAAAACCTTAATTTTCTCATCTGAAAAATCAAGAAAATTGTAGCTCCTGTCTCAGGTTCCCCCTGCCTTGCCCCACTCTGTGAGGACTAAGTGAAAACTTAGGAAGCTCTTGGAACAGCCCTTGATGTAGGGTATCTAGCAAGTGTTGGCTGCTGTCACTATCGCTGGTCCTGTGATAACTTAGGACTTTCACCCCTGTGAATCTGTTCTTGACAAAGAAACCAGAAAGTATGTGCACAAAAACATCTTATACAAGTGCAATCTCATAGGGCTGGGGAAATAGCTCACTGGAAAAAGTGCTTGCCTGGCAAGTACCAGGTCCTGAGTTTGATCCATGGTACCACCAAAAAAAAAAAAGCCACCCCAGCCCCATGACTGGGGAGATAACTCAGTAGAAGAAGCGCTTGCCTGACAAATGCAAAGACCTGAATTCAATCCCTGGTTCCACAAAAAAAAAGGGGCAGGGGAGAGGCAACAAGATAGCTCAGTGGTCTAAAGTGCCTGCTTAGGCAACTGCAGGGACTGCGGTTCGATCCCTGGCACCACATACTGTGCCAGCCCCACCCCCAGGGCAGGCTGAGCCAGCCATAACATACATACATACATACATACATACATACATACATACGTAAGTAAATAAATAAAAATTTAAAAGATGTGCAATCTCATAAGTGGAAGCAGATTAACCAAGGCACAAGTGAGAATTGGTGAATCAGCCACCATCTTGGAAGGGTTGAACATTACGTATCCACTGAAAATTATCACTGAGGTGACTGGGCGAGGACATGTTTCTAGTTGAAGGCAGAGCTGGGCCAGGTTTACAGAACTGAAAACAGCTGAGTTACGCGAGTAGGATTACTAACGTTCGTCTTTCACATCTCACGTTGGTCCTTAACAAGGAGGCATGGAGCTCCCGGGCAGGCTTTGGCAGTTGGTGTGGACAAGGGAGTGGACAGGCACAGCTGGATTGTGGATACCATGCCCCCCCTCCCCCCATGGCCTGGTGCCCTGGTTCTGTCAAGTCAGTGAGTCTAAGCAGGAGCTGATTGAGACAGAAGTGTATAGAACCAGAGTGGGGCTGGGCTAGATGTGGAGGAAGGTCAGGCCTATCCCACATTTGGGGACCCTGTTTAGCTCCACTGATGGGTTCCTCCAAGTGAAGTGGAAGAGATTCTGTAGGGTGGGACAACACCTACAATGCTCCATCAACAGAAAGGACAGGCTGGCCCCAGCCAGCTCTCCTCTGGGAGAACTGCTGCTCTCTTTTTTTTTTTCTGGGCCTCAATTCCAAGAAAATTCCTTGGAATTTCACTCCAAATCCTTTCAATTCTAGTGGGCTCTTTGGTATTACCCAACTTTCCAACTAGGCTGGAAATACTTGCTATCTCTGACAGGGTGTGCAGGTTCAAATAGCAGATTCTCTTTTGCCTCTGTGGTACTCCTTGGGTTGTTTAAATTTTTGGTCAAGTTTGTTACCACGTTTTATAAGAAAAATAAACATAAGTGAAATAGAGGCACTACTGAGCCCATGCCTAAGGCCCTCCTGAAGACTTGGTGCCTCTTGTGTTTTGGGTGGGCATATGGAGGTCAGCCGTGACCAGCCAGCCCTTCCCCTGGAAGAACTGAGCAGTGGGAGAGAGCTGGCATTCCACTGGAGAGCAGAGTGTGACAGGACACAACAGTGTCACCCTGACAGTGTGTGGGGAAGGTGCAGAATCACAGAATGAGGGCTGAAGGGGGAACTGGGCCTGACAGCCTTTGTTCAGTCGTAGGAGAGACCAGCATAGACCCTCCATCTAGGCAAGGCCCAGATTGAAGCAAGCAGTGCCTATGTGTCTTTACGGGAGCAAGGTGGGGGGCCAGGGAAAGGGAAGGGAAGGGAGGGAGGCAGTCTATGTCCTCAGCCTGAAGAGCCAGGCAGTTTCTGATGGGGAGAAGTGCTAGAGATGGTGAGTGATTCTGGGAGGTTATGCTGATCAGCCGAGGAGGCCTGGGCCAGAATGGGGAACCCTTTATGGAGTCTCAGAAGGACACAGTGAGCTAGACCTAGTGAGCTGGATTCTGTGGCAAAGGTCTGTAGTCCTAGCACTCTCAAAAACTGAGGCAAGAGTCCAGCCTGTGTGACTTAGACTATCTCAAAAATGAAAAAGGGCTAGGAATATATCTTGGTGTGAAACCTGTAAGTTCAGTCCCCAGTACCACCAAAAAAAGGGGGAGAGGGAACTGCAACTTATAATTTTAAAAAAGAGAATGGGGTGGGGGGTTCAGGCAGCTGGGGGTTGGTATCCAGTGATAAGAGGCCTAGGATGCTGGTGAGGCAGGTGGTTGTTCATGAATACCCAGTGACCAGGCCTGGTGGGGCAGCTATAGTCCCAGTGTAGGGGAGCTTGTGAGCAAGATGGGCTATAACTGTGCAAGCTGGGGAGTAGGGTGGGGGAGTGGATCCCATAGTCAGGAGGGATGGAGTCGTGGTGTGAACTGAGCCCAAAGAGTGCTGTACTGGTCTTTTGACTTCAGGCTTCTTTGAAAGGCTGCTTTGAAAAGGGCTGATGATGGCTGAATTTACTTATGACACACTTATTAAGCATGCCTTTGTGAGCTGGCCATGGCGTTGTGGGTCTGTCATCCCCCCACTCAAGAGGCTGAGAAGCTTCTACATGGCTGTGACTTGCATTATAGAGCCCCCTGCTGGTTCCTCCTCTGGCTGAACTTTGCCACGCTGGGTCACCTCCTCATCTGGGTCATCTCGTGATCTGTTCCCTACCGGCCCCCTCCCTCCTCTGGTGCTCAATGGCCCCTACCTGGAAGCCCATGTGACACAGGCCACTGGCTAGGGCCAGTGGGCATGTGAAGCATCTCCGTGTCCTGGTAACAGGTACAGAGGGACAGAGCAAGCCCTACAGCATGCGTGTTGCAGGTGATTGTGCCTGGGATCCTAATGCTTCTCCTTGTTTCTGCAGCCTGCTCCAGCTGGTGATCTCTGGCCCAGTACAGCAGTCACCACACACAGCGCTGCCTCCTGGGTTCTACCCTCATATCCACACGCCCCCGCTGGGCTATGGGCCTGTCCCGGCCCATCCTGCTGCCCACCCTGCCCTGCCCACGCACCCTGGGCACACCTTCCTCTCCGGCGTGACTTTTCCATTCAGGCCAATCCGCTAGGCTGGCCTGTAGTGAGCCATGTTAGGCCGAGTGCCTTCTGCAACTGGGTCAAGGGAGCCTTCTAGAGAGAAGGGGTGCTGGCCCCCCAGAAGAGGAGCCTGGAGAGATAGCAGGCGGCTCCTCCTGGCTGGCAGAACCGTCTTCACTTGAAGTTCCAACTCACCAGTTAGTTGCCTGCCTGCCTGGTCACATTCTTAAAAATCCAGTTTGGATGGATGAAAGGAAAGCACACTGACCTCTGCAAGTGCTCTGCAAGTGCTTTTCATATTCCGGTTCTGTGGGCCCTGGCTCACTTGCTGTCATCCAGACGGACCCTTGCAGCCTATGCCCGGAGGAGAACTGGGGGGAAGCCTCAGCGATACATCCATCTGCCCATCTCTCCCGTCTGTGAGTGTGACTCATCCCTGCCACAGACACAGGCTCCTTCTGCAGCTCTGTGAGCTCAGAGAGGAAGGCTGAGACCCCAACTTGGGCAGCACGGGCACTGCTCACAGACACCTGTTTGCAAAGGAACTTCTGTTTTATCAGGCGTCTCTAAAGATTTTCCTTTCATATGTTCAAATAAATTTTTTCTAAACAGTTTTATAGACTTTATGGAATTTTTTTTGCTGGGATCAGGGATCAAACTTTAAATGTCCCAAGCAAGTGCTGGGCCACTGGGCCACAACACAGCCCTGTGGAATGTATTTTACTGTATTTAGTGCAGGGTCTATAGGGTCTCACTATGCAAATCCAACTTGTAGTGATTCTCCTGTTTCCAGCTTCCCAAGTGCTGGGATTACAGGTGCATGCTACAGCTCCCAGTCTCAATCGAAGTCTCGACATGTCCCGGGGCAGTGCCAGCACAGCAGGCCAGGGACTTAACCTCTGACCTCTGCATCTACTTAAGTATGCTCTTTACTCCACTGAGCTATTTTGCCAGCCCCTTGTGGAATGTATTTTAGCACTGTAATAAATGTAAACTGGGGGCTTGCCAGTTAGCTCAATTGTTTAAGCCCCTGCTCTCAGTCTGGCACAGGGGACCATGGTCTGATCCTCAGCTCCACATGCCACACCAGACCCGCCAGGAAGGCAGCCTGAGCCAGCCAAAAAAAAAAAATCCTTTTATAAATGTGAACCGTGAGGCTTCCTCCTCTTATCTGTGATGATCATGCTAGGTTGAATCTAAGTTTTTCTGCTACTTTTGACAGAAGCACTGCTGTGTCCCCACCCTGGACCCCCAGCCCATTCTCTGGGCTCTCCTGGCCTCAGGTCTGTGTTCTCTCCCCTCAGGTATAAGATACAGCTGTTGAGATTTTTTTTTTTGAGACAGAGTCTTTCTATATGGTTCAGACTGCCCTTCAACCTAGCCCAGGCTGGCTTGGAATTTATAGTGAGCCTCCTCCCTCTGCCTCCCAAGTGCTGGGATTATAGGCAGAACTGCCACACCTGGCTTCAGGTATTTTTTTTTTTCTTCCTATGCTGTTGGAAGTTTTCTGCTTTAAGTTCTCATTAATTTGGGGAGGAAGGAATGCTCAGTGACCTTGTCACTAAGGTTCCCTAGCCTGACGTGACAAATGGTAACAGCAAACTGGAGCATGAGAGGGCTAAGATTACCTTGTAGGGAAGAAGTGTAACCTTGTTATTTATTTACCCTTCTATTCCTGGTTGAAAGCTATGACCTGAAAGACCAGACCAAACTGGGTAGCCTAGTAAAGTCCCCGGAGAGAGTGACCGTGTGATTTAAAATCTGCAGTTTAAGGCATCCCTGAGGTTAGGAGCACGAGCTGAGGCCTTGCATGTAAGGGACGTCCTTGGCAGGGACTGCATGTTCTTGCCTAGGGAAAAAAGCCCACAGCTTTCCCAGCCCTTCAAGTGGCAGTCAAAGCCAGAGCACAGGAGCCAGCTTGCAAGGAGAAGCCCGTTAGGAATCTGTTTTCAGATTTCATTAAAAAGCCACAGACATAAAAGACATTTTGAGTTTGATTTGATTATCTCTGATTAATCATGCTTAAGCATAAACCTGCTAATGTCAGATTGGAAACTGCAGGAGAATGTGTGCATCTGTCTCAGTGGGACACATTGATGAGACCAAAAAGATGAGCACTGGGCCAGCTCCTGATGCTTCACTCCTGTACCAAGTGTTTCGAAAAGAACTGCAGGTCAGCTCAATGTTACTGCCTTTTTCCAATGGGTCTGTGAGCCATGAAGTCTCCACCAAATGTTTTTAGGGACTGGGTAGATTGCAGTTCCCCAGATCCTGGGTGGTTCTTGCCAAAATAAAGCAGAAAAAATGTAAAGAAAGTCACTAACTAGGTAAGATGGCACACATCTGAACTCTCAGCACTGGAAGACTGAGGCAGGAGGCTCATGAGTTTAAGGCCAGCTGCAGACTTCCTTTGGTAGTTGTAGTAATAATTAATAAACCTACTAAAATTGGAGGTCCACTCACAATCTTGTCCCTATTAATGAAAGCGGTAGCCCCTGTGTAATTATGTTCTTAATGATTTTTAGCTAACATTAAAATTTAATATATGAGAAAATATTTGCAATATATAAAATCGTATATCTATAGAATAAATCAATGTTTAGCTACAAGTTGAAGTGCATTACCACAGAAAGTTGAAAGAAATGAACAGAAAATGAAAGAAGAAAACTGGCAAAAAATTATATATATAGACAGACAGACACTGTTAACCAGGGGAATGTAGACTGTAGTCAGCCAGTTTTTCAGTCACTGGACTGGCAAAATGAACTATATCTAGGTGTAGAGAAGCAATACCACATGGGAAACTGGTTTAGCTACTTTTGAAAAATTAAAAAATAAAATGCCCTTGTGATCCAGCAATAAAAAAAAAGATGATATTCAGTGGTGTTTGCCACAGTGTTTTCTAAGTAGCAATTTTAATGAGCTATAATTTACCTACCCAACTGACTGATTATATGTACATGTCTGTAATCCCAGTATTCTGGAAGGCTGAGGTAGGAGTTTCACAAGCCCCACCTGGGTAACGAAGCAACATAGTGGAATCACATCTCAAAAAATTTTAAAAAGGGCTGGGGATACAGCTCAGCATGAAGGCCCTGTGCTTAATCCCTAGTACTGCAAAAATAATAAAATGTAAAATTCAGTGGCTTTTATTATATTCATAAATAGTATAATCATTACCACTAGTTTAGAACCTTTCCTTACCACCAAAACAACAACAACAACAACAAACCATAAGGAGTCACTATCTTGATTCCTAGTGCTTGGGAAACCCCTTGTCTACTTTCTATGGATTCATCTTTGCTGGAAATTTTATATAAATAGAATCATACAACACATATGATTAGCATATCTTATGTCACAGCATGGACCACCTCATCCTAGGTAGGACTGAACAATCCATTGTTTGTAAATACCACATTTTATTTTATCCACTAATCATTTGGTTTTATTTACTTATTTTTTGGTACTGCGAATTGTACTCAGGACATTGTGCTTGCCAGTCAAGCACTTGTGCCACTGAGCAATATCATCCTTCCCCTCCGTTAATCATTTGGGATGTTTCTATCTTTTGGCTTCTTGGAGGGAGGGACAACAGTCTTGCTATACAATTCAAATTGGCCTTGGACTCACTGTGTAGCCCAGACTGGGCTTTAACTCCAGGTAATCCTGCCTCAGCCTCCCAATTACTGGGATTACGGGTTTGTGCCACCATGTCTGGCTCCCTTGGCTGTTTTGAATATTACTTGTGTATAAGTTTTTGAGTGGACATGTTCTCAGTTTCCTTGGAAAAAAAATACAGTATTGCTCAATATATTTTTTTTAATAATGAAAATCCAAATATGGCTAAAGTAGTCATCCTCAGGGGCTTGTAAACTCAGCAGACCTTCAGGACCAGGCTGGTGATGCCAATGGGTGATGCTGCCAAGATTAGACTAAGAAGGATTGGGTACCCAGCTAAAAGGAGAACAAGGATGGCAAGATAGCCCAGCAGATTAAGCACCTGCATAGGCAAGCACAGTGATTGGAGTTTGATCCCCAGCACCACATGCCGAGCTGGCCCTGCCCGTGGGTTCATTGAGCTGCCACCAAGACTGGGCCTGGTGGCACTTGCTTGTAATCCCAGCACTGAGGAGGCTGAAAACAGGAGGATCACTATGAGTCTGAGCTGCTTTAGCAAGACCCTGTACCAAATACATAAAAATAAATAAATAAAAATTAAAAGGCAAACAGAGCTGATCCGTGCCATCCACTGGGCACTTAGGCCAGGGTGAATATTGCCAAGATTCTTTCTTTTCTCTTTCTTTCTTTCTTTCTTTCTTTCTTTCTTTCTTTCTTTCTTTCTTTCTTTCTTTTTAATGTATTTGATATAGTGCCTATAGGGGCTCAATACACAGATTGTACTCATAGTGATCCTCCTATTTTCAGCTTCCCAAGCGCTGGGATTACAGGTGCACACCACCACACCCAGTCTCATTTGCTGTCTCAGCCCACCTGGAGGCTGGGCCAGCACAGCTTGTGGTGTTGGGGATCAAACCCCAGTCCCTGCACTCTGCCTAAACAGGCACTTTAGTCCTCTGAGCTATTTGGCAAAAATCTAGTTTTCAAAAGGGATGGAAATTAAATTTAAAATTGATTAAATTTTGTATTTTCTTAATCTTTTTAAAAATGCCTTTGTAATTGCTGTTAGATGTCAAGATAGTCAAGCTGGGTGTAGTGGCAAACACCTATAATCCCAGCACTGAGGAGGCTGAGGCAGGGAAATAGCTACAAGTCCAAGGCCAGCCTGGACTACATAAAGAGACTCTATCCCCCTACCCCACAAAAAAAAAAAACAAAACACAAAAGTCAATATAGTGATGGAGAGAGGCTTATAACGTGAATGTCATACCAGAATTTATTCCTAAGTAAAACACACACATACACATATAAGCACACGCATACACACACACACACTGTTAGTTCTGGTCCCTTGATCCACAAATACCTCTTTGCCTTTCCTCTTTTTTCTTTTTTCCAATTTTTAATTCTTTCCTCTCTCCCTCCCTCCTTCCCTTCTCTTTCTTTATCTCAATATTGTTTTATTTTTGAGAAGGCTCTTCCTGTGTAGTTCAGGTTGGCCTTAGATTTGCTGTGAGCCTCCTGCGTCAGCCTCTCATGTGCTGGGATTCTAGCATGTGCCACCTCATCTGGATAACTTTATTTTATTTATTTTATAGCATTAGAGATTGAAGCCAGAATCTTGACATGACTAGGTAAGCACGCTGCTGCTAAGCTATATTCTAGCCCTTCCTTCTTTTTAGACATGGTCTCACAGTAGAGCTCAGCTTGACCTCTAACTTACTTTCCTTCTGCTTCAGCTTCGACAGTGCTGGAATTACAGGCAGCACCACCACACCCAGTGGGAAAAGAGGGTTTCTCTCAGGACTTCAGATACAGTGCTGCCAGTGCCATGGTAGTGTGGTTACCTGATGGAGCCTGGCACTGCCGAGGACTGAGAGAGAAAGAAGGGAAACCCAGAGACCCTCCCTCCACTTGCCTGCTCTAGGGGCCACTTGTCCTAGCTTTGTGTACAAAGAGGTTTTCTTGGAGCTTTGCTGCATTTGCTTGCTATATATTACAGCTTCAGGTACCAAGGCTGTGGCCAGAAAGAAGCAGAAAAGACCAACAGCCTGCGAACCACCTGCCACCTGATTTCTCCTCATGCTTTGTCCTCCTCTCTGCCTTATTTAGCTTTAGTCTTTAGCCATTTGTTTTCTGAATTTTTCAAGTGTCTTGGCTGTGATAGCAGGAGAGGTAGGTGAGTCTTTTTTTTATCTCCTCAGAGATGTCCCCCTTAAGTGCCCTTTGCTCTTTCCTTGGGTCTGGGCCCCTTCTGCACCAAGCCTGGAATATTCCTGTTGACACAATGTCATAAAACTGAGGTTAAAGGGCTGGGTGTGGTGGTGCATGCCTGTGATCCCAGAACTCAGAAGGCTGAGACAGGAGGATCGTTGCAAGTTTGAGACCAACCCAGGCTTCAAAGTGAGCTCAAGGTCATCCTGAGCTACATAGTGAGACCCTGTCTCAAAAAGACAGAGACAAACACACACTGAGATTAAATCAATTTTCTTTCTGGGGCCACAGTGGTAAACTTACTGTAGCCTCATTACTGCAGGTCAGGCCACTCTTGTGCCCCAAATACCTTGGCACCTTAATGGCATGTGCATTGACTGCTTGACTTCAAGTGGCTGATTAGACACCCAGAGTTCTCCCCGGGCAGCTGTGGTTCAGGGCCTGGATTGGGAGCCCTAGGCTGGGGTGGGAAAGGAAAGGACTTGGTGTGGATGCTAAGATGGACTGTCTTGGCCAACATCTCCCTGAGAATCAGAGGATTTGTTCTGAGCTGCAGATTGACTGAGGCATGTAGTGCTCCACTCTAGGCCCTCTTCCAGATTCCCTTAGCAAAGAGGGCACCTTGCTAATGTTATGCCAAGGCAGTCTGAGTCTAAGACTGGATGCAGTTGTATGAAGTTGCTGCCACTTGTCCCAACCTATCACAACTCTGAAGTGCCATACTGGATGCTGAGGCCCCATGTCCTGGGTGTGTGTGCATGTGTGAGACTGAAACAGGGTCACTGTCCAAAGCCTCCCTCTCCCCAGTGCTTTTCCTTCTTTTCCTTCTGGCTTGTGTAATCTTCCATCACAAGGCTCCTGTGTGCTAACTTCCATCCGGAATCAGGTGTTATCCCAGGGCCAAATGCCCAATGCAGCAATTTAAGGAGGAGAGGCTTAGTGGGGCATGGTGGTACTTACCTGTGATCCTAGCTCTCCGGGAGGCTGAGGCAGGAAGATCAAGAGTTTGAGACTGAGAAACTTATGTCTCCTCACAGGTCTCTCTCTGCCTTTCCTCTGTCTCTATCTAAGTTCACTTTGGCTCGTGGGTCTCTGTCTCTTTCTGCCTTTATCTGTCTGTCTGTCTCTCAGTTCAGTTTGGCTCATGATCACAGAGGTTTCAGTTCGTGCTCTGCTGGCTCCAAGGCAGAAACATCATGGCAGAAGGAGATGGGGAGCGAAGCGGCCCAATGCATGGCAACTGGGAGGCAGAGCACCAGCAACACATGCACCCTCCTAAGGCACACACCAGTGACCCACCTCCAGCCTCACCTCACCTCACAGCACATTCAGGATTAATCCTCTGATGAGTACAGTGTCCCCAGGATCCAATCACCCCCCCTGGCATCTCTTAATCCAGTCTTATTGACAGGATTGACTGGCACACCAGGGAACCAAACCTGTGATAGA
This sequence comes from Capromys pilorides, assembly GCA_004027915.1. Classification (NCBI taxonomy): domain Eukaryota; kingdom Metazoa; phylum Chordata; class Mammalia; order Rodentia; family Capromyidae; genus Capromys; species Capromys pilorides. The sequence goes on from PVKN010004963.1 coordinate 20,938, forward strand.
AGTGCTCTTCACTGACAAGCCCAGGCATGTCCCTCAAACCATGGTAAATGGGAAGCCTCAGCCCTGGGAGAGAGGGGAGGCTACATCAGCCAGCCTACCAGCCTCGGTCCAGCTTCATCTCCTCCAACTGAAAAAGTATGAGTTGCACACACCAAATATTTCTCTCTGGACGTCTCTCTGGTTCTAGTGACCACAGAAAGTTGAACCATTCCTTGGGAACTAATTCCACCTCACTAACACACCTGGTGCTCCCACTTTCCTCCTGGAGGTTTAGGGCTGCCTCCTGACCTCAGCTGGCTGAAGATCCTTCCATCCCAGCTGAGAGTAGGAAGTCCACTTCAATGGCCTGCTCACTACCACACCTGGCCAAGGAACAGCTCAGTGATCCTGGTGCTTTATGGCCGGCTCAGCCTGCCCTGGGGGTGGGGCTGGCATAGCATGTGGTGTCTGGGATCAAACCACGGTCCCTGCAGTTGCCTAAACTTGTCTAGGCAGGCGCTTTAGATCGCTGAGCTATCTTGCCAGCCCAGATCCTGGTGCTTCTGTCACTAAGCCATTTCCCAAATCAGACAGAGTGAGGTCCACAGACTCTTTATAGGAAAGTGTTGAAGCAGGGATGGGAGAATGTCAGATGCTGCGATCAGTTATCTAAGAAACAGGACACAGAGCCACCCATAAAGAAGACATGATTGAGATGATGCCTCTATGAGACAAAGGGCAACAAAAATTGCCAACAAACTGCCAGAAGCTTGGGAAAGAGCTGAAACAGATTGTCTCTGCCAGCCCTCAGAAGGAACCAACCCTGCTGACATGCTGATTTTGGACTTCTGGCCTCAGAACTCCCAGACAATATATTTCTGTTGTTTAAAGCATACAGTTTATCTTATGGCAACATGAACAAACAAACCACAGTCCACATAGAACTTCCTTCTAGTGAACTAGGATATTGCTCCAGATCTAGGTTTTTACAAGTCTTAGCTTTTGCAATGTTCTCAGAGCAGCCCTAGAAGGGCCTGGCTCCATCTGGGCCTTGCAAAGGAATGCTGAGGTCTTGCTGGAAAGAAAGGAGGAGCAGCATCATATGGAGCTTCCTTGCATCCATTTGCATTAATCTGAGCTTCAACAGAGGATATGTGACCCTGGATGGCCCTAATGGATAGCTTCATCCATTGTCTTACTGGCACCTTTCTCCATCCTGGAACACACATGGGAAATCTTGCTTTTCCACAACTTGGCCCAATGGCAATTACCAGATATCCTACCTTTTCCTGGGAAGTCAGTGCCCATATACCATGCCTAGTACCCATAGTTAGAGGTTCCAGTGTACATGCAACAGAAACCCATTTAGAATGAATTTAGCGAAGAGAATAGGTTTTTTGGAAAGGTGCAAGGTAAGTTCCTAAGAGAGAGGTGAGCCAGGAAACTCTGGGCTTCTCAGCATTGGAAACCAAAGAGAGTCTCTCCCTAAGGTACCTCTAGTGGTCAGTTCAACCCAACCACCTTTGGTTTGAACAAGACTGCTCCAGATTCCTGGCAGGGTTAGAGGGCTTTCTGCTTGGCTTTCCTCAGATGCCTCAGCACTGTGGATCAGAGGTGGAAGATTGGTTACTGTGCTGAGCAGTTTTTGCTACAATGGTGAGTATAATATGGTGCCCCCAATTTGATTTCCTGTCTCAATAAATCTCTCAATTCATTCAACAGACACATATTGATGTCTATTGTACTAAGTCTTACGAAGACATTGGAGACAAACCTAAATTCTTTGACTTGCATAACTAGCAGGCTTGTGAGTGAGAAAGACCCTAATTAGATTGTAAAATCAGAATCATGCAAATGTGTATTAGTCCACTCTGGCTGTTACCAAAAAAAAAAAAAAAAAAAAAAAAAAAAAAAAAAAAAAAAAAAAAAAAAAAAAAAAAAAAGACCAGAAATTAGGTAGCTTATAAACAGCAGAAATTTATCCCTTATGATTGTGGAGGCTGGGTAGTCTAAGCTGAAGGTGCTGGCAGAGTTACTGTCTGTAAGGTCTTCTTCCTGGTTGATAGACCACCATCCTCCTGCTGAGTTCTCAGAAAGAGGCTGCGGGGGGGGGGGGGGTCTCTCTAGGCCTCTTTTATGAGGACATTAACCCCATTTAAGAGGACTTTACTTCATGACCTAATCATCTCTCCAAAGCTCCACTCCCTTATACAGCAGTCCCAACTTCTTCCATGCTGGTTTTGTGGAAGATAATTTTTTTAGTGTCTGGAGGTTTCAGCTGACATTAGTGAGAGCTGTCTGTGGGGGCAGCTGAGAAAAGGGAAGCTGAGAAAAGTTGTGTGTTCTAAAGACAGGGAATCCTGAGGATTTAAAAATGCTGTTGGAAGGAAGCCAGCAGAAGGAGAGGTTAAAGATTCCAGGGACAGCTCCATCCCTATAGGGAACTGCACACCTGCCCCTTATCCTTATCTCCCTTATCCACTCCTTTGTTCCTATACTCCTGTCTGCCAGGCTACCTTCACTTCACAGAAGGTAATGCTGGGCTTTGTCACCTGGCTGCAAGAAGTCCTATGTCCCCAGATTATCCTGTCTCCAAAGCCAGGCTTTTGCTCTACATGTATTTCCCCATGCAGGTGACACACTGTCTGCCTGTGGAGCTGCTGGTGTTGGGGTGAAGCCTCAAGAATGCAGGCTTGGAGTGAGGGAGATAGCTCAGCGATATAAGCCTGCCTGGCAAGCGCAAGGTCCTCAGTTTGATCCCTGGTGCATATATACATACATATATAAATAAATAGGCAGACCTTCCTAGCAAGGGGCAGAAGGCCCAGCCCCAACAAAACTTCACTGTCTGTGGGGATCAGAAAGAATGCATGTGTGTGGCAGTACTGTAAGCAGGATATGGGGCTGTGACCCCAGAAAGACTCTGATGCCCCTCCAGTGGGCATTCCCACCTTTGGTATTTCAAGAGAATCTGAGCATCAAGACTTTTGTGTTTATTGACCAAGCTGGAGGAGAGGTCTTGCTTATTGTCCGGCTTGGGAAACAGTAAGGCAGCGTGTAGGACAAGGAGATGGTCAGGACAGCACTTCCTGGGAGGAGACCCCTGATCCAGGCAGGAAACTGCCTGGCATGTAAGAGAAGAGAAAGAAGCCACAGAGCTCATGGCCCAAGACGCAGGGGAGAGGAATCTGGAGAACATGGAGTGGAAAGGAGGGCTGACTACTGGCTCAAGTGGCCAGAGGAAAGGAGCTCGACCGACACACAGAGACAATCTCTGCCAGTTCAGGAGGGCTGTCCCAACAGCCCATTGGATCCATTTGGGTCAAAGCTGCTGCTCTCGCTGCTCCAAACTTCTCTCCTGCCTGGTCTGCCATCCTGGAGGTCCAAAGTGTGGAGAGGTTTATCCTCCTCACAACCTGCTGGAGCCTTCTCGTTCGCTAAGGAGCATCATTTAATAGAGAGTTAATAAGCGCCAATTTGTACCGCTGCGCGCGAGGAGGGGAAGGAGAGGGGCGGCAGCCCCAGGCCAAGCTTGTGTCCTCCAGGGGGTGGCACTGCCTGCCTGGAGCCCCTTCTCGCCGCACCCATGCAGCGACAGTCGCCAACCCTCGCGCGCGGACACGCGCACCGGGGATGCTCTGCAGCGCGCGCCGCTCTCGGCACCCGCCGGCCCGGGACGCACGCAGGGCGGCGCATCCGGTCCCCGGTGAGTGGCCGGGCCGGGAAGGGTTAAGCCCACCGAGCTGGCGGCGGCCTAGAGCGGCGGCGGCGGTGGCGGCGGCAGCGGCGGGGGCCAGGGCGCGGGGGCGCGGGGAGCGGGGGCGCGGCAGGCGGCAGGGGCGGGGGACAGGATGCGGATGCCGGGGGGACTTCCTGTGCCGGCCCCGCGCCCCCGCCCCGGCCCGGCCCGCTGCCCACACGGACGCACGCACGGGAGGGCGGGCGAGCGAACGGGGACCCAGCCCGGCCGCGGCGCCCGCCCCCCGCGCCCCGCACCTCGGCCCAGGCCACCCGCGGGCTCTGGGCACCTGTGGCCGACGGCCGCCCAGGACCGATGTCGCGCGGCCACCCCGCGGGCCAACGTAGGGCGCCAGCCCCAGCCCTGCGGCGCGAGATGGTCCCCTGAGGCTACCCCTAATCCTCGCGCCGGATCTGGGGCTCTCTCCTCTGGCCCGCGCCCCCACCCGAGAGTCTCCACCAACTTCTGCCCGCGAACTCCACTCTGCCCGCTCTCTTGGCCCAGGGCAACCTTGGCAACCCTGACAGCGCGGACCCTCCGGAGTACCCAGAAGGGTCACCCAGGATGGCCAGCGCCTCCCTAGGTGGAGGCGCCTTCGAAAGGAGCCAGCTGAATGCTGTGTGGCCTTCACCTTGCAGCCTCTGTTGACCACACCTCCCCGAGTGCAGGCGCTGTCGCCCTCCCGCCTGCCGCTGGAAATGCTGTCCCAGGTGAGGCCCTGGGGCGCCTCTTGTAGGAGGGTTTTCACTGACTTTGGAAAGGCCCAGGGGGCAAAAGTCAACCCAGAGGAGGGAAGAAGGGAGGCCTGTAGGCAGCGGGGGCTCAGGAGTACGGGCAGGTCGGCATCCTCTGCCCTGTGTTACAGAGCTCTGGGCACCCGCCTTCTCAGGAGGCAGCGCCTGACACGTGTGGCCTGCCGGTGGCAGCCGGCAGTGTTTGGCACGGTGAGCTCCCAGAGCAATCTGGGAGACAGGAGGCCTGGGAGACCAAGGGAATTGACTTCCTTTGAAGGCTGCAGGGGGTGTGTGACATGGACAATCTCTTTTGCCTGAGAGCACTCCTAAATGGCCATCTGTGACTGGCTCACTACCTCGGAGGGCTGGTTCCCTCATCATGTCCTCATCATGTCTGAATGAGGAGTGGCCTGAGGGGCTAAAATGAAGCCCCCTGAATAGTTAGGAGAAGCTGTCATCTCCTACCTGAACAGCTTCCTTCCTTCCTCTCAGCACAGCCGGCTCCCTGAGACCCCGGTGTGACTGCCAGGATGGAGCTGGGGCCAGCAAGAGAGACCTTTGTGTTGAAGCTGCGATGTCTTGAGGATGGGGGCCCTAGGCCTGACACCCTCTCAGGTGAGGGCTGGGGGAGGGATGATGAGACCTTCCCAGTGAGGGGTCTTTGACAGACCCCCAAGATCAGCTGTGGCAGAAAGAGGTACTTTTGGGTGGCTGACAGTCTGCACCCACTCACACCTGCAACTTCAGCTGCCTTGAGTAACACCTGCATGTTGACCCTGGGGTTTTCCCCAGGAGGCTTGGTTGGCCTGAGTCTTTCTGGCAAGGGGACCACCACACCCACACCGGTACTGACAGGGACTTGGCTCCAGATGTTTCACAGTCAGGTGGCTCCATTGTCCTCTCACCTGGCCTAGGATCCCAGTATCCAGTTCTCAGATGCATTCTGAGAACTCTCCCCTTGACCCCTTGTGCCTCAAGTGTTGACACTGTCTTCTTTCTTGTGACCTCTACCCCTGCCCACTTATCCTAGAATATGGCTACTTTCTGTTTTTCTCCACGTGATGCCAGGGGCAAATATGCTGCCAGCCTTTTAAGAGCACTCTGTGGGATCTGTGCTGGATGTGTCTTCTACAATGGCCATAATCAGGAGAGTCTGTGTCCTGTTCGGTGCTTTGTGGCCACTGCATAGGGTCCAGAGCAGACTCTTGGGAGGACAGATACAATTGGAAAGGTGGATGGGGACATGTGGGCTAAACAAAGACCCGCCCCCCCTTCAGTCATGGTGGTTGTAACCAGGGATTTCACACTGAGCTGTGTCCCTAGCTACCGCCCCCTCCCCCAATTTTTTTTTTTTTTTTTTTTTGAGACAGGATCTTGCTAAGTTGTCAGGCTGTTCAGGCTGGATTTGAACTTGCTTGAACTTTTGCCTCAGCCTCTGAGAGTAGAGGATGGATCTATCCATCTAGCATAGAACCCAGTGCTGGGATTATAGGATTCTTCTGATTTATAACTTTAACTGACAAAAACCTTGCAAGGGTATACGTATCAGGCAACACTTAAGTAACATTTACAAAATGCCTTTGATAAAAATGCTGGAATTGCTGCCCCACAGAGTCATAGTAGCCGTGTGGCCAAGGTAGGTGTGAGAGTCAGAGAGGTATGATTTGCTCCTGTGGCTCCCATAGGAGGTGGAAAAAGGGAATGCCTAAGAGATATCAGACTTGCTTTCAGGACATGTTTTCATGGCTGTCTTCCTCTACTACCCACGTACCCCTGGCTGATATGACCAAGAAAAATGCACTCACTGATCATTAGCCTACGCATGGGTCATTAAGAAATATTTTCTAAAAGAGGATTATATACATGTGGATATCTTTTGGTTTTATTTAATCAATATATTCCTGGAAAAATGGACAGAAAGCAACATTTTATCAATCAAACTATGCCTTTCCATTACAAAATTTAAAGTATAATCCTATGGGAAGAACATATGTTGACATCAGATGAGGAAGTAGAGAAAGTTCCTAGGTTCACACATGCAAGGAAGAATTAGAATTTTTTAAAAAGCGTATTTGGTACAGGTCTCACTACACAGTGCAGACTCATAGTGATCTTCCTGTTTTCAGCCTCCTCAGCCCTGAGATTACAGGTGTGTGCCACCATGTCTGGTTTTGGTGTCTGGGTCGTGGCCAGCTCAGTGGCCTGCTCAGCATGGTCCCAGGTATCAAACCCTGTCCCTGCATTTGCCTAAATAGGAGCTTAGTCCGCTGAGATATCATGCCAGCCCTGAGGTTTTCTGTCTTCAGTACAAAAGACAATATTAATTATAATATTAATACTTAGAGAAACTAAATTTGGACATTGCATAGAAGGGAAAAATATAGTAAAGGAGTAACTCCTGTGTTTATACCTCACCCAGTGCTGAGGCTCTACATTTAACTTCTTTGGATTTCACAATATTAAGAAGGATATATCTCCTTTTGCAAAAGGAAAAACTGAGGTTCCTTGAAATAAATTGATCTGTTTCCATGAGATTAGTTATTTTTCACTCTTGAATGTCAATCTAAAATATTTTTTAGTCCCTGAGTATTTCAAACAGAGTTAGTTGAATCCTGTGGATTTGAAATTGGAGGGCATTTTCAAGCATTTGCCAGTATATAGAGAATATTTCAGGCTCTTGAGCCTGTAGGGGGCAGACAACTCCTAAGTGGAAGTCAGGTTCTGAAATAAGGGCTGCCTATCTGAAACCTCGCTTCAAAATCACTTTGGTGATTTTTCAAAACTATTTGCAGAACCCCTTCCAGGCAGCTCTGAAGAAGTGCTTTATTATTTGCAGAGAAGTTGAGTTCATTTATTGAAGGTATGACCATCACTGAGGTCAGAGTTCAGCATGGGGCTCTTGACATGTCTAGTTGTCTGATTTCCAGTGGGTGTGGATGAAGCACAGGGATTATGCAGACAATGGTGTGTTAGGAATCCTTGGCACATGTTCTGGTATAGGCACCAAGATCCAAGCTATAGGAGAGGAAGCAGAAAGAAGAGCTTAGAGAGTTGGAGCTTAGTGTGAGGGAACTAACAGTCTCTTGGGCATATTTCTAAGCCAGACTGCCCCCGCTGAGCATTTTACTGTTTGCCATGCTGTTGTGCTGCCATTTTCTTGATCTAATGCCTTTGGGTGTCCATTGACTTATTAGTGCACCCTTGCCTGACTGTGTGTGGGATGGGTGAGGGGCCGTTTCTGGGACCTGGACCAGGCAGCTGCCTGTAGATCCTCTCTCCTGGCTTCCTGCCATTTCCACTACAGGTGGCAGTGGTGAGAGCGAGAGTCAAGAGGAGGAAGAGGGGAGCAGCAGCCCACAGTCAGTCCAGACTGCTGATCTACCAGCAGTTTCAGCCCCAGGAGGATCCAGTAACATCACAGAGGAACCCCAGCCAGGAGAACAGGAATTGCATAAGGAACAGTTAGAGCAGCAACCAGAACTACAACGGTCAAAGTGTGAGCGACCACAACAGCAGCAACCACAGAAGCAGCTATTAGAACATCAACCAGAATTACAACAGCAGCAGCAGGACGGGAAACAGCAGCTGTTGCAACTACAGCAGAAACTACAGGAAAACCACCAACCCATGCAGCACAAGGAACTGACACTCCAGATGCAGCTGACACAACAGCATGGACAGGTAGAACAGCAGGTGCAAGAGCAACAATTGCAGCAGCAGCAGCAACATCAAGGCCAACGATTGCAGCAACAGCAGGAACAACTACAACAGCAGCAAGTGCAAGAGCAACAATTGCAGCAGCAGGAAAGGTTACAGCAGCAGCAGCAACTGCAAGGCCAACTATTGCAGCAACAGCAGGAACAACTACAACAACAGCAAGTGCAAGAGCAACAATTGCAACAACAGGAACAGTTACGACAGCAGCAAGCACAAGAGCAGCTACTGCAGCAGCAGGAACAGTTACAGCAGAAACAGGTGCAAGAGCAACTATTGCAGCAGCAGCAAGTGCAGGAACAATTATTGCAGCAGCAGCGAGTGCAAGAGCAGTTGTTGGAGCAACAAAAACAGTTACAGCAGCAGCAAGTGCAAGAGCAACTATTACGGCAGCAGCAAGTATTACAGCAACAACTGTTACAACAGCAGGAACTACAGCAGCAACAGTTCCAACTGCAGCATGAGCAGCTCCAGCAGCAGCAGCTACTGTTGCTACAGCAGCAACAACAGTTACAGCAGCAGCTCTTGCTCCAGCAGCATCAGGCACAAATCCAGCACCAGCTCTTGCTGCAGCAGCAGGGGCAGCTCCAGCAACAGCAGCAGGAGCCTCCTCGGCAGCCTCCTGGTGCACTGGAGCCAGAGGAGGAGGAAGAGGTGGAGCTGGAGCTTATGCCTGTAGACCTGGCAGCAGAGCAGGAGCTGGAGCGGCAGCAGGAATTGGAGCGGCAGCAAGAGCTGGAACGTCAGCAGGAGCAGAGGCAGCTGCAGCTCAAACTGCAGGAGCAGCTGCAGCAGCTGGAAAGGCAGTTGGAGCAGCAGCAGTTGGAACAGCAGCAGCTGGAGCAGCAGCAGCTGGAGCAGCAGGAGGTACACCTGGAGCTGACCCCCGTGGACCTGGGAGCACAGTCTCAGGAGGTGCAGCTGGAGTTGACCCCAGTTCAGCCTGAGCTGCAGCTGGAGCTGGTACCCACTGCCACAGGGGCTAGCGGGGCCACGGTCCCAGGGGCCCCAGCGGCTGTCGTGGTGGCTCCTCCAGGTTACGTCGTCCTGCAGGAGCTCATGGTGCTGCCTGCCGTGGCCACACCGGCCGTGGTATCTGTTCCGGGCCCAGCAGGCAGTACAGCTCTGAGCCCCGCGCGGCAGCGGCGGCGGCGGCGCGCGCGGGACCGGCCAACTATCTGCGGGGAGTGTGGCAAGGGTTTCAGCCGCAGCACGGACCTAGTGAGGCACCAGGCCACGCACACGGGCGAGCGGCCACACCGCTGCGGGGAGTGTGGCAAGGGCTTCTCACAGCACTCCAATCTGGTGACGCACCAGCGCATCCACACAGGGGAGAAACCCTACGCCTGTTCCTACTGCTCCAAGCGTTTCAGCGAGAGCTCGGCGCTCGTGCAGCACCAGCGCACACACACGGGCGAGCGGCCCTATGCGTGTGGCGACTGCGGCAAGCGTTTCAGCGTCTCCTCCAACCTGCTGCGGCACCGGCGCACACACTCTGGCGAGCGGCCTTACGTGTGCGAGGACTGCGGCGAGCGCTTCCGCCACAAGATACAGATCCGCCGCCACGAACGCCAGCTGCACGGTGCGGGCCGTTCACGGAGCCTTGGCCTGCTGCGCTCAACGCGGACTGCGCCCTCCGGAGGAGCTACTCGCGCCCAGCCAACCTCGGGGGCCGGCGCTCCAGCAGCGAACAAGGCATCCTGACGTGTGATCCACGCGCCTCAGAGATCTGAGCGCAGGAAAGTGCGGGGGACACGGGTTTCACTTGTGAAGCCCCGAGTCCGTGCATGTGTGAAGATGGCCAGACGCCTTGCTTCCAAGTTTGTGGTCTTCTGGAATATCTCTGGTGAAGAAACGACTTCCATCATCCCCCGGATTCCCTAAGAAGTTCCAGGTTCACAGATAGATTCACACCCACCCCCGGAATCCATCCATAAAACTGAAGTTAGCACTGGGAAGCCAATAGCTAAGGCGGAGGTGGCCACATTGTTGTCTTTCTCCTGTGGGGGAAAGAAAATCAGTCTTCGCAGAAACAAGTCACCTGAAAAAATTCCCTGTGACAAGCAATTGGGCACCATAGTGTTTGTGGACCCAACATTATCCAGAGAATAAGGTATCTATATGGAGAGACACGGAGCAGTTAGATCTTGGTGAGAAGTATTTCAAGGAGAACTGAGAGGGGTAGAAATTTACATGGACTAGTTTGAAAACTGATCAAAGCATTATCCTCTCGGCGTTTGCCTTGAAAACATCTGCTAGGATGGAAATGCGTCTGGGTGAATGTGATTCTAATGGAAAAGCAATAGTGTGCACAGAGGCCAGGAGAGGGACAGAGTGCAAAGAAGCCCTGCTCTGGATGGAAGGTAAACCTTCCTTCTGGGGCAGCTCAGGGTTCTGCGTGGGGCAGGTTGCAGAGGAGTTCTAACCCTCTGCTGCCACGATCATGGGTTCCCAAGCCCTGCTGTGGCCCAGCCTGTGGCTAACTTAGAGGGTATTCTGTAAGGTCTACAAGGCTCCCCCCACCCTCAAAGCTTGGGACAACCCTTCCCTGGCTCAGGCTATTCAGATGCTGCTCAAGGGGTTGGTGCTTTGACAACCAAGGGGCAAGGGTCTTCTGGACCAGGTGGTGGGGATGGGCTGCCTGACAGACCCTGCTTCCTGGCTGGAGGTGTGGGAAAGATTTACTGGGGACAAGGATTGCGAGCAACAGAAAGGCTGTTTACCAAATCGTCTGGGGCAGGGGGTTGTAAGAGCAGCAGCAACTGCTGACATCTCACAACGGGAAAGTGGGCTGGGGGCGAGGCCACTGGATACCTCTGGACCCCAAGCACTGCTTGCTCTACCTGATGTCCCATGTGTGGCTGCTTGATTTCTGCCCTTTGCCCTCCCTACTTCTCCTTTACTAACACAATCTGCCATGTTTTACACATGTGTTGGTAAGTGAGAAACAAAACATGAAAAAGA
>PVKN010004964.1:0-21655 GCA_004027915.1 Capromys pilorides
GGGCAGGGGGAGGGGAGGGGGAGGGGGAGGAGCAGGTCGGTGAGAGTGAAGGTGAAGATGAGAAGCACAAGGTCCTTTACAGCCCCAAGCCCCTGCCCCTGGGCTGGGATGGCACACCCAGCCCCTACTGGCTGCATAAGCTGCGTGGCCTAAAGATCAACTACAGTTGTGGGATCTGTGGACACTGCACCTAGCGTGGGCCTGAGGCCTACCAGCGGCGCCTCACTGCATGGAATCACGCTCCTCGCACGAGGTGTCTGGGTGTTCCAAACATGACTCACTCTGCTAATGTGGCACGGATTGGGGACGCTGTCTCTTTGTGGGCCAAGCTGAAACTGCAGAAGGCTTCAGAATGATGGCAGCCTGACACCGAGGAAGAGCATGAGGACTCCAGCGGGAATGTTGTAAATAAGAAAACATAGGAGGATCTGAAAAAACAAGGACTACTGTAGTGCTCAGGGAGGTAACTAGGTTTCCAAGCTTGCCCAGCCTTCCCTGAGGTCTGCTTGTTCTATTTCTCCCAACCAAATGCTCTTAAGACTTTGCTATGTAGTCCCATAGACTGGCATGCATCTTGTAGAAACAAGGCATGCTGGCAGGTTGCAGGGTTCAAATGTGTTTTATCTTTGTTTTATATTAAAAAGGATTTTGTTCTCCACTGTTGCTGGAAGTGTATCTGAGCAGCCATTATGGAAATCCATGTGGTGACACCTCAGAAAACGAAGCTTAGAAGCCCCATTCAACCCAGCCATTCCCCTTCTGAATATCTTCCCAGAAGACCTGAAAGCATCATACCACAGTCATAAATTGGAACCCCTAGGCTGGGGAGGTAGCTCAACGGTCTCAGCGCCTGCCTGACAAGTGCAAGGACCTGGGTTTGACCTCCAGTACTGCATGTTGTACAGGCCCTACAAAACCACCAAAACCAGGTATGGTGGCACATGCCTGTAATCCTAGCCACGGGGAGGCTGAGACAAGAGGATCACTGAGCTGCATAGCAAGACCCTGTACCAGATACATAAATCTTTTAAAAATAATAATCAATGTGCACCCATGTGTATGGTAGTACATTTGTCATAGCTAAATCTTAGAAATAACCCAAATGCCTATCATCTAAGGAATGGATATAAAAGATGTGGAATTTTTATATAGTGAAGTATTATCGAGCTATAGAGAAAGATAAACTTGAAGCTTTTGTAGGTAAATGGATATACATGGAGGCTATACTAACAAGTCAAATAAATCAGACCCATGTGAGTAAATATTGTACTGTCTTGCTAGTGTAAGAACCTGAAAGAGTAAATAAAATCTTAAAGGTACAATAGATACAGTCAAAGGGAAAGCAACTGAACATAAGGAATAAACAATTGGGATCAGGGAAATGGAAAATATAGGAAAAAATGGAAGGGGGAAATCTTGTATGTATATAAACAGGATAGCTAAGATCATTGTACTACTAATTTGTATGAGTTTTTTGAAGGTAGCAGTTAATGCTTACAGTGTTTCCTTTGACCAATTTTACATGCTTGTATCTGTCATCCGAGTACACTGAAGACAGAAATGTAGAATATAACAACCACTGGTGAACGCCTATCATCTGTTGTGTGTCGTTTCCAGTGTCTTAGCTGTTATTTTTCTATTCTCTTTCAAATAAATTTTTGAAAACTGCTAATACCAGGTTTCTTAGTCCCACACTGACCTCACCTAGCACACGCCCCATGAGGACTGGGGCGCCAAAGGAGGAGCATGGAGGGGCGTTCAGCCAGCAGCCTCTGCCCCTCTATCGGGCACCTCGACATCCCTAGTCACGGCCCTAAGCCTGTAGTCGCCTGGGCTCCAGCAAAGCCTCGCCAGAGCCCAGGCCACGCTACCCCTCACCCAGCAGGAGCACACACCTCATGGGAACAGGCTTTCCCCGCAAGCTGTAAGGACTTCCTTAGACCTGCAAAATCCTCACTGATCAGCCATATTGATCAACCAGACTCCAGCCCACCCCACCAACCTCATAAAAACCGGCCTCTGAGCTGGGTATGATATTGCATGCCTGCAAGACCAGCATTCTGGGAGGCTGATGCAGGAGGACCACAAATTTTAGTCAAGCCTTGGCAAATTAGCAACAGAGGGAAAACTTGTCTCAAAGTAAAAAAGGGTTGGAGATGTAGCTCTAGGTGAAGGCCCTGGAGCCAATTACCGGTACTGCCAAAAATAAACAAAAAACGGCCTCTGTATTAATGGGCCAGCTTCGTCTCCGTCAGATCTGCACCCTCTTCAGTTCCTCAAGCTAAATTTTTTGTTATAAAAGCTGAACTTGCAACTGAGTTTGGTGTTTTATGCTTAGACATACTGGGATGCTGAGGTAGGAGAATTACCATGAGCTCAAGGTCAGCCTGGAATATAGTGAGACCCTGTCTTGAAAAGAAAAAAGCTGAAGCCGGGATACTCTACAATATAGTAATTTCACTCCTAGGTATTATTCCAAATTTCATTCGTGTGTACTGTGGGGACCACAAATTGTAAACTGAGGCTTGAGCACGTCCAAGGCGATTGTTGTTCTGTGCTTTGAGCCAGCCTGGAACAGGGAGCTCTGCTTTCTTCTCGTCACGGCTGAAAGCCCCAGGGCTAGCCGCTCTGCTATACTCAGAGGGCCAGACGAGAGCTGCTGAGGATGAGAAAGCATCCTACTAAAGTAGCTTCCCTGTTGCTGCCTGTCCCACCCTTGCGAGAACGCTTAGTCCTTCCCTAGCCTACCTCTGTCCCTCTCCTACCTCACCTTGTCCCTCTCCTAGCCTGTCTCTGTCCTTGTAGCCCACTTTTTGTCCTTCTCCTACTGGGGTCCCTCTCCTAGCCCACGGTCATCCCCATGACTATTTCCACAAACACTCACTGCCCTTGGGCTCCTGCCCTGGACTCAGACAGAATCAGTAAACATCCAGCCTCTGGCCGTCTCGTGCCTTTCGCTCTCTGTGGGCAGCTGGTCCCCCCAGATCCCTGCTGCACCACTACTTTGTCTCTTGCCCTTTCCTCTCACTGTGCACCCTCACACCTGGCAGGAGACTGGAGCCCACTGCAGGGGTCCCCAACGATGTCCAACAACTGACATACAGAAGCATTCATGGGAATGTTACTCCTAAGAGTTCTAAAGCGGGAACGTCCCACATGCGCAACCATAGGCCACGGTTGGGTCCCTGCTGTGGTTTGGATGTGGACTGTGGCTCCAGGGTCCCCGTGATGGAGCCTTGGTTCCCCATGTAAGGGTATGAAGAGGAGGAAGAATGTTAAAAGATGGGGCTTATGAGGTGACTGGAGTCACCACTCTCAGAAGACATTGACCGTTGTCTTACAGAGAGAATGAGTTGTTATGAAAGAGCAAGCCCAGAACCGGGATGCCCTCTGGCTCCCGTCTTACCATGTGGTCTCCTCTGCAGACCACCATGGGCCGTCCACCAAGCTGTCCTCGCTCGAGGCTGAGCCAATGAGACTATCCAGCCCTGGACTTTCAGCCTTTAAACCTGTTAACTGAATAAGTCACTTTCCTTAGTGCATTATCTAATACCAGGTATTCTAGTATAATAATAAAAAAAAACACCAAGACAGTCATAAAAGGACATAAAAGGCAGAAAAATGAACAAACTACAATAGTCCTCTCTAATCTTTTTTTTTTTTTTTTTATGTACTTAGTACAGGGCCTCACTACATAGATCGCACTCATAGTACTCCTCCTATTTACAGCCCCCCCAAGTGCTGGGATTGCAGGTGTGCACCACCACACCCAGACTTAATTGCTGTCTCAGGGCACCCCATGGCAGGCCTGGGGAATCAACCTCCAGCCCCTGTGTCTGCCTAAGCAGCCGCCCTAATCCTTGAGCAATGTATTTCAGCAGTCCCCTTAGATGCCTAAAAGCACAAAAGAACGAAGCCCCATGGAGAGTACATTTCTTCAGCCTGTTAACTGAGACAGCTACAGCAGGGCACTGGGGCCCCCATGTATAATCCTAGCCTTTGAGAGGCTGAGGCAGGAGAACCATGTGTTTGAGGCCAGCCAGGACTACACACTGAATTCAAGTTTGACTAGGTCTGTACAGTGAGACCCTGTCTCAGAAAGGAGGAGGAGTAGGTAGCGGAAAGGAGGTGGGGGATGGAGGGGAAAGAAGAGAGAGGGGAAGGAAGGGGAAAATGGGGGGGAATGAAGAAATACACAAAAATATTACATATTGTAAGACTATTTACACAAGTTCAAAAACAGGCAAAACTAACTTACAATGGCTAGGCTACATATTTAGGTTTTAAAAGTATAAAGCAAATTAAGACAATAGTTACCAATGGTCAGAAGAGTACTCAATTTTGGTGAGAAATAAAGGAAAAATACCAAAACATACATCTCTGAAACACTAAAATATTTTCTCTTGGCTATCATTGGCAAAAATTAGGAAAACTGGCGACAAGAATTGTCACTGAAGGTGTGGAAGTTTGGGAACTTTCGCAAGCTGGCTGGGTGGGATACAGACTGGAACGACGCACTCAGGGAGCAGGTTGGCAGCACCTAGAGAACTCAAGGTGCAAAGACATCCTGGGCTTGCGACCCAGAGAGACTCTTTTAAATACTTTCAGTGTATTTGCTGCCACATTCTCACCATCAAAGGAAAATCCAGTTTCATGAGACCAGCGACTTCTTAATTCAGGGAATCCTCTCTGAGAAAAAATAAAAACAGTGCTGACAGGGCTGGTAAGATAGCTCAGCAGTCTAAAGCACCTGCTTAGGCAAGCTTAGGCAACCGCAGGGCCCACGGTTCGTTCCCTGGAACCACATGCTGCGCCAGGCTCATCCCCAGGACAGGCTGAGCTACCATAACATTAACAACAAAACAAAACAAAATGCTGAGGATGGACAGCTTTGAATATCTGAGTTGCAAGATATGATCCCCAGTACCACAAAGGAAAGAGGGAAGGAAGGAAAGAGGAAGGAAGGAAAGGAAAAAGGAATACAAAATCATAAACATAAAAGTAAAAATATTTCCTTGAGAAAAGGACAAGAAGTTTCTGGAGTCAGGTAGGTGAGACCCACCGCGCAGAGCCTGACTCTAACCTTCCGAGAGCTGATGAGTGATGCGTCACGCTTTACTACGCAGACCTGTCCACAGAGGGTAGCGCCTCTTCCTCATTCTCTTCTGCTCCTCACTTCTGCTCTCTACTCCAGGGCACTTCCGGGTGCTCCCTGGATCCGAGGAGGCCCATGAGGCCCGCCTCGGAGGGCGAGTCTTCTCTGCACTATACAGAGAGAAGTTAAAGCCTTGCGCGGAGATGAATCCTGCATGCATCACGGACTGCTCAGGCCCGAAACCTCCCAAACAAGTGGATGGTACTGGTCTAAGTAAAAGACACAAGTGGTACGATTTTAGGGCTCGGGGAGGATCAAAGTCCTCTAGCAGAATTTTGAGATTCTTTCGGGGCTGAGACAGAGAACTTCTCTGGGTGCCTGGGAAGGAGGTACTGAGGAAAATGCAGGAACTGAACAGGACCTTGGGGGTCATGGCAAAACTTCCCCAAGGAGTAAATTATGCTAACTCGGAGCCCTATCTTATCTCCAGGTTGACAATCACCCCAGGAGTGAGGCACCTGCAGCTATAGTCTCCTTGAAGTTCACTGGGGTGGGAGCCAGGTGTCCTCAGCTGTGGCCTTATCTTGTCCTTCGAGGTGTCATGGCCTCACAGGCCACTGGAGGCCTCAGCAGGGACCAGCGACGCCTAGAAGTTCACTTAGTGTGAGTCCGCTGCCCATCTCCATACAAGAGGCCCAGGCCTGGGACCGACTCACAGGTCAACATAGAAAGCCCAGTGATTGATTTTAAATCCTGTTCAGCGCCACCTCTTGGCGGTCTCCATTAGGTGTGGGGTCTGGAACCAGACTGCCGGTCTTAGACAGGTGACAAAAGCTGGTGCGTATATTCCTCCCAATCTTGAGGACAAGGCTGCTACTCTGCTCCACAGGGACACTGCGATGATTGCTAGGTCATGGCACAGCCCTGCCTGGCAAGCAGAAGACCCTGTGTTCAGCTGCTGGAAAAGGAAGGAAGGAAGGAAGGAAGGAAGGAAGGAAGGAAGGAAGGAAGGAAGGAAGGAAGGAAGGAAGGAAGGAAGGAAGGAAGGAAGGAAGGAAGGAAGGAAGGAAGGAAGAAAGAGGTAGTGATGATTAAATAAGTGAATGCATGAATGGCTCCCAGTACATATTGGACATTCTATAACATTCTAACCATCATTACTGCTACTGTGGCAAATACTCATTTTAGAAACATCATTCTCTGGGCTGTCTGGAAGACAATGAATCTAGAAGGGAAGAATGATTCTAAAAATAATTTTTTTTTTTTGTTTTGCAGGACCGGGGTTTGAACTCATGACCTCGCACTTGCCAGGCAGGCACTTGTGCCACAGAGCTATTTCCCCAGCCCGTGATTCTAAAATTGAAAGCAAAACTAAATAGGAAGACACAATTCCATATAAGATACACCGAGTGGTTTGAACTCAGCACCAAGGTGAGCGCTTTAAACCACTGTCCATACGCAGTCTGAATGAGCGGCTACTAATTTCCAGCTTCCCACACTGGTTTCCTTATATTGGAACACTAGGCTGGGTCTGCTGCTTGGAAAACAACCTTTTGCCCTAAACGTGTTGGGCAAAGGAAGTCAGGATCCCTCTTTCTGAAGCCCAGATGCCAGTTCTTCAAGAGCATACCATGCAGTGCTATAGCTGAGAGTGAGAAAAAAAAACAGGCGAGCTTTTGGCCACTGTGGCAAAACACCAAGAAGAAAAGGAAGAAAGTCTGGTTTGGGCTCATGCTCCTAGAGGTTTTGGTCCATGGTTCACTGCTGCATTCATTTGGGCCTGAGCTGAGGCAGTAACAGGGCATGTGGGATGCAGCTGCTCAGCTCAGAGCAGCCAGGGTTGGGGAAGAGAGAAAGGGGGGACAGGACGGCAGGGAGAGGGAGGGCAGGAGGCAAGGATGCCTTCTGAAGCCTGCTCCTGGGACCTGTTTCATCCAATTAGGCTTCGCCTCCTTTTTTGTTTTTATTTTTTTTGAAATGCGGTCTTGCTAGGAGTCCAGTCTGGCTCTGCACTCACTTGCAAGCACGGCAGTTCCCCTGCTCAGCACCCCAGTGCCAGGAGCACAAGGGGGCATCGCCGCCACGCCCAGCTCCCTCCTTCCAACGCACCCCCTGGGCTCTGCCCTCGTTACCTGTTAGTCTACTGACGAAGACAGAGCCCTCACAGTCCCATCACTCGCCCACGGCCTGTCAGCTGGCGACCAAGTAGTTAGCGAATGGCCTTTGAGGGACATTTTAGGCAGGATGAAAAAATGGTTGAGGAGAAGCAAACTACAGGCTGCTACTTTTAATCCCCTTAACAGGGTTGGCCTGGTCAAAGAAAAGGTTTGTAAGGAGACACGCATCTCTGTGGGAAGCACAGCGTGTTCTCCACTTTGCAGCCAGCTTACCAAAAGCGTTCTTTTTTCCCCTTCCCTTGGAGTGCTGGGGATTGAGCCCAAGCTCTTCACACGAGGCTACATGCCTAGACCATTTCTTGTTTTCTATTTTTATTTTAAGACAAGGTCTTGCTAATTTGTCTGAGCTGAGGTCCAACTTGTGATCCTTCTGCCTCAGCCTCTTTGAGGGCTGAGATTACAGGCATGCTCCACTGTATCAGCTCAATTTATACCTACATAATTCTTTTTTAAAAAATATTATCTATATATATTCTAAACAAAATACACAATAGCAAAAAAAAATATTAGAAACAATACCAACTTCACCAAACAAATCCATAGGAATTTGACAATGGTTGCTATATTGCATAATGTTGTCTTCAAATTACTTGTTTAGATTACCAGACATAAATATGCAAAATTGGTGAAAGAAAAACAGAAAGGAAAAAGGTTTTAAAAAAATTTAAAAAGACAAAAGGAACTTTAGGCATCCACTGCTCCCCTCTGTCGACTAGCAGAAATTAGCGGTGCAGTTGTCCAAGCCATCCTGCATATACATACATATAAATACATACATACACATACATACACGCACACATACGTATCTCTGGCGCTCCTCCCTCCTTTTCCTGTCCCAGTTTTTCGCTCCCTTGGGCAGATTCTTTCCCTTTCACACTCTCTGTCCTACCTTTCAGGTTTTATTTACTCTTTCAGGTTCTCACACTAGGGAGACAATAGGAGGTTTGTGCCTACATAATTCTCTCTCTCTTTTTTTTTTTTTTTCTGTCTTTTCTAGACAGGGTCTCACTATTCAGTTCAGGTTGGCCTTGAGCTCACTTTCGTAGCCCAGGCTGCTCTCGAACTTGCACTGATCCTCCTGCCTCAGCCTCCCAAGTGCTGGGATTACAGACCAGCACCACCATGCCCGGCTATGTGCCTATGTACTTCTGAAGGCTGCACATTTTCAGTTTTTCCCTTTAAGGTTCAGGAGGTGTCCAAGTATCTTCATGAATTATTTTTCATCTCATTGTGGGCCACTTGTTCTCCTCCCACCTTTTTCTGCTCACCTTCTCGGTAGGGAACCCCTTCATACCTTCATCTGACAGCGTTCTAATCCTAAACAACAGCCCATCTCCACCTCTCCTCGCTTGCTGCGTGCGTCTGCCCCGCACGCTTGCTGCTTACACTGCAATGGTTTCTTGTCTTGCCCGTCTCCGTCCCTAGACCACGACCTCCATGATGGGAACTTCCACCCAAGACACCGCGCCCTGATAGTTTAGAGCAAGTTCAGTGGGTCATTACCCTTTCTGTGTCTTTTCTTTCCTGTGAAATGAGCAGAACAGTGGCAACTTTAAGTAACCAGCCCTCACATCTTTTATTTAACTGGCTAGAAACACTTTCATGAGTTGCGCTTGGTTGTATTTAAAAAGTAGCCGATGTAAGAGTCATCCTTTCTAGGTCAACCGAACGCAGATGACTGTTGGAACACAGACAGCCCTGGCAGGCGCTTCTTGGCAGCCCTTCGGCGGCGGCTTCGCAGGACTTCCTCCCGCACCCGGGGCTCTGTGCTCAGCTGTCAAGAGTCCCGCCTCCAGGAAGCCCTCCCGGCACCCCGGCTCAGGCTCTGCTGGCACCTGATGGCTTTCATTCAAGGTCTGTCGATGCCCGGTGCCTCACAGCGGACTCGATCAGGGAGGGAGTAGGCCCTGTTTTCCTCTGTGCTCAGAACTCAACCTCAGACATCCTCCGGACGCGTTCCCTCTGCGTCAGTCGGTCCTTGCGGCTCCGGGCTCCTCGGCCTCCTCAGGAAGCCTCAGAAACGAAGACCAACAGAAGCAATCCCAAGCACGCTCTCTCGCTCCTGCTGGCCAAAGCCCTCAGGAACCACGCAGCGCCTAGCTCCGCCTGGTCCCAGCTCCTGGCCCCGCCTCCTCGGCCCCGCCTCATTTGGCCCCGCCTCCTCGGCCCCGCCTCCTCGGCCCCGCCTCCTCGGCCCCGCCTCCTCGGCCCCGCCTCCTCGGCAGGGGACACAAGTGCGCACGCTCTGTCTCGGGCTCCTCCTTGCGTGATGATGTAAGCGACGTTAGCGTGTGACGTAGAGGCGCCGCGCGGCCCTTCGCAGCCGGCTTTCCGGTGTGGGTGTAGCCTTGTTGCAGTGGGTCGCGCCGACTGGTCCGGCGCGTGGTTTGTCCTTGGCGTTTGCAGAGTGTGCGGTCACCCTTGAGCCCTGTCGGGGAGAAGGAAAGAAGCGGTTCTGTAGGGGGCACACTTGGGAGCCCTAGAGCGCCTTTTAGAGCGGGCTGCGGCCGAGCAGAGGACCCTTGCAGACCGGGTTCGAGCCCGCCTGGGCCCGCGCTGGGCTTGCAGAGCCCCTGCGTGCGGGGCCATGCTCGGGGCCCGGGGCCTTTTCCGAGCCCTGCGCTCCTGCTCGTCCGCGCCCTGCCCGAGGCACGGGCCTGTATCCAAACTGAGCGTGCGGGACGCTCTCGGGTCCCCGGACGCGAGTGGGGAGCGCGTTAAGGTCCAGGTGGGTGAATGGAAAGAGCATGTCCCCCCTCCCCCCACGACGTGCGTGGCACGTGCACATCTAATTTTACTCTCTGCTCTCAGAACGAATGGCCGGGAAAAGTTAGGAAGTGTAGGCATCGCTGCAGTTCACACTTTTTCGCTCGGGTACTATAAAGTGCAGCAACTTGATTTTCAGGATTCCATGGCAGCACCCTAAAATATCAGTGGACGAGCCTCTTTACCTTGAGCTGCCGCGGTATCAATAATTATACAGTGGACCTTACCTTAGCTCTATATGAGCAGGGACTGTTGCCTAACTTGGCATTCACCTGGCTCAGAATAAAATACTATGCTGCTAAGTAGTGCCACTTATTTATTCAGCTTTTTAGCCATCCCATCTCTAAAATAAGACTCACCTGATATTTATGTTCTAAAAACTAGAAGAAAGTGAAATGGAGCAGTTTGAAAGAGTTGCTTAGATTTGACTCTCCCACTGAGTAGCTTGTCAATTATGGGCATGTCGTTAAAGTGCTCTAAACCTCAGTTGCCTTTTCTGAAAGCGCAGATAGTGGTCCCTACTTCATAGAGTCCTGAAAATTTAATGGGTATATTTAGAATAGCCCACAGTAAATGAATACTGGCTGCCATTCCTTCTCCTGTTGGTACTGTTTCTCCCAGTAACACAGTAAAGACGCTTGACTCTTCCTAAGTTGCCCAAACAGGGATGCAGCTGGGTTGGTGTGCCCGTAAGTCCTTGCTGTTTAGCTTCATGACCAAGCCACTCTGCGTTTACTTGGGTGCTGTATTCTTTCCATGAACCAATCAAGGTCTTTTCTGTTATCTTGGCCTTGCATAGATGATAACTTTTGTGTGCCAGTCCAGATTCAAAGATTAAAAGAACAGAACTTGCAGTCTTGCTTCTCAGGTGGCTTTGGGTTCTGTGCTTGGCCGTCCAAAGGATACGTAGCAGCCGCTGGTGGCTTTAAACACTTGGGCGCGGACTGGTCTGAATTGAGATGTCCTGTAAGTGCAAAGCATATGATGATTTCGAAGCACAAAGAATGCAAAATACATTTTACGACATACGTTGTAAAATAAACGGTCGGTAAGACAGTAGAGATGATAGGCACTTTCAAAATTCGAGATGGTAGATACTCAGCATCGCTTGTTAGAGCACATTGTTGTCTTCACTATAATCGCTCATGTCTGTATTTTTGTATTAATTACATATTGGTAGTATTCGGGGCTTAATGGTTTAAACAAGGTATTTTTGCTTCCAGTGTGGCCACTAAACACTTCAAAGTTACTTGAACGGTTTGCATTCCATTTCTGCTGGCTAGCCCTCATCTATCATACCGTTACTGCTGTTTGTGGTATGAGGAAAGGGTGATGAGAAAGCAGAACAGGAGTTCCATAACTGAGGTCAGCAATGCGAGGTGACATTTCTCTGAGTCCCCAGGGATGCATTCCCCAGATAGATTAAGTGGAGGGAGACTGGAAGTGACCTCAGAGTGTCCCCCAGACAGGACTGACCACAGGGCAGAAGGACTTTTGGAAGAGCTGGTTCATAAGAACACAGACTTTGAAATAAGTACTTGTGTTTGAATCCCAGTTGTACTACTTTGTGATGACCTGATTGTTTTCTTAACGCCTCTAAATGTGTTCTTATTTCAGAAATAATAATAACCGCTTCACTTTGGTTTTGTGAAGAGTAAGTAGCATATTTGTAAAGAATTTAGAAACATATTTTAAAAGTATTAATTTTTCCTAAGTAAAAATGAGAGAGAATGGTACTTCATAAATTGGTTGTACATGATCATGACCACAAAAGCAGGTGCCTGGGGGAAGTGAGAGGCACTGCCTTGTACATGCAGCCGTGTGAATTGGCACTGCATCTTATGTAACGCTGGAAACCATGAAGGGCTTTCTATCCAGGATGCTGGGCTTCCGGTTTGGACTTGACCCGCAGTAAGTCTGAACAAGTGTTTTGTCTTCTCTGAGCCTCAGTTTTCTAATTCGTAGGTGGGTATGATAATCCCACAGTTGCTGTAGGAAGGAAATGAGGCAGCATGTAATGGTGACCAAGGCAAGCGTGTTTTTTCCCTTCATGCATTATGGTCAGGTGAACAAGTGATAGGACAGTAATAACGGGATTGTGGCCAGAAACAGGAAATATTAACCAGTCATTTTTCTATGTGGAATCATTTCTTGCTTTTCCCAATGTGTTTAATGTGATATCTATCTTTATTCATTAACTTTACATTTATGGGCCACTTCACAGGTGTTCAGGGTCTGCTAGAACATTTATTCTTTTAACTACTATGTTGTGTTTGATTACGTCTGAGAGAACTGTTCTCAGTGTTACTGATCTGCCCAAAGATGTGTCATTTGCCGTTTAGATTTGACTGTCTTTGAAAGGTTACTAGTTAAGATGTGTCCGTGTTATGACTTTTTTTGAGACATATTGCGAGGGGGTAATGGAAATTTGGTAGAAAAAAAGTGGCAGCAAGCTGTAAATCTGGTTATTTGTAGTGATGGGAATTGGAAAAGCCAGTGTTGGCGGGGATTGAATATCTATGTGAACAAGGTTCATCAGCTGGATTTGGCATCCAGTTAGGATGATGAGATTCATTAAGAGTACAAAAAGTGGGACCCCAAAAGTGAATCTCACTGATAAGACCTATGTAAAATTATGGATGTGTGTAGAGAAACTTGGGAGTTCATTTTGTGCAGTTGAAATATTGAGGCAAGATTGTGAATACATATTTTCTTTCATTTAGTCCTTTTTGTATGTATAATTAAAATGTAAAATGTGTACCTGTTTAAACTCATGTTTGGAAGTGTTTCTCTTCTTAGGGATGGATCCGTTCAATCCGGTCCCAGAAGGACGTTTTGTTCCTACATGTAAATGATGGGTCATCTTTGGAAAGCCTTCAAGTTGTTGCAGATGCAAGCTTTGATAGCAGGTGAGGGGTTTTTTTGAGTTCCACGGTTCTCCTCCCTGGCGTTCCACACTTACCTAATTTGGGCTCACGTTGCCCCTTGTGATGGTTGAGTTTACTTGTGTCAACTTGGTTGGCTTGGAGTTACCCAAGGAATTGGTGGAACACACTTCTGGTGTGTCTGGGTGAGTCACGGTGTGACCTTGGGTAGATGGATTAACCATGGTCAATGTGGAACACCTAGCTGAACTTAGCATGTTTCTGGGTGTAGAAGATGCCTGAGGATTGTTGGCAACAACATAAAAGCAGGATTGGAGGGGAAGAATGTGTGCTGTTGCTGGAGAGCTGTGTCACACTGGTTTTCGTGACATGAAGCCAGTTGTTCCCATCATCAGAGGAGCTTGCTATTACTGAGGATGGCTACTGTTCTCTACGGGGGAGCACTGTCCTTACCTTGAGTGTCACTTCTTAGCTCCAGGGCAGGTCCCTCAGCTTGGTGGCACAGATCCTTCACAGTGCAGGCGCAGACCTGGCTTCCACCACTGACTTTTGGGCCTTATCAGTGCAGATCCATGGTACAGACTTGCACAAGATATAGTGGGTTCTAGGGCTCCAGCTGGACTCAGGCAGAACATTGCTGTGGGATCTAGGCCCTCAACTGGATTCTTTGGGTCTCTAACACGTGGACAGATCTGTTACACTTCTCTGCATTTGGCTGAGGGGAAGTATTATAAAATAATCCTGTAAGGGGCCGGCGAGATGGTTCAGTGGTCTAAAGCGCCTGCTTAGGGAAGCTCAGGCAACTGCAGGGACTGCAGTTCGATCCCCGGCACCACATGCTGCGCCAGCCCCACCACCAGGGCATGCTGGGCCAGCCACAAAATAAAGAAGCAAACAAATAAATAAAATTTAAAAAAAAAAAATAATAATCCTGTAAATTATGAGTCTGTATTAAATCTGTTCCCTTACAGACCCTGACTGCAACAGGCACTGTCTTTTCCTTTGCTCCTTTGATTAACTGTGAAGTGATGTTCTGAAAACAAGGGACTAGTTTAGCTCTCCTATATCGTTGTTATTATTTTTAATCTTGTTTGGTACAAGATCTTGTTATGTAGCTCAGACTCATAGTGATCCTCCTACCTCAGCTTCCCCAGTGCTGGAATTACAAGTGTGCGCCACCATGCCTGGCAGTGGCTGACACAGTGCGCCGGCGTTCTGTGGTCGGCATAGCATGCAGTCCCAGGGATCGAACCTAGAACCTTGTACTCGCCAGGCAGGAGCTTAGGCTGTCCAGCTGTCTCCCCAGCCCAAGCACTCCTTCTTTCAAGTG
Source organism: Capromys pilorides (assembly GCA_004027915.1). Lineage (NCBI taxonomy): Eukaryota > Metazoa > Chordata > Mammalia > Rodentia > Capromyidae > Capromys > Capromys pilorides. The sequence continues at coordinate 14,254 of PVKN010004964.1, forward strand.
TGCATGTTTTTGTTTTTGAGATAGGGTGTCCTTATATAGTTTGGATTGGCCTTGAACTTACTGTGTAACCCAGTCTGGCTTTGAACTCAGAATAATCCTTAGCCTCCTGAGTGCTGCGATTATGGAACACCATGCCCAGGTTTTTATAGATGGTTCTTTTTGAAACAGGTTCTTGCTATTTGATTCAGGCTGGCCTTGAACTCACTTTGTAGCCCAGACTGGGTTCAAACACACAGCAGTGATCCTTCTGCCTCAGTCTCCTAAGTGTTGGGATTACAAGTGTGCATAATCACATCTGGCTGTAGGTAATTCAGTAAACAAATGCATTACATCACTTTCTATAGTAGTCTGAAGTTAATCTATGGATAAACTTGGCTAAAACAAAAATCTGTTAGCCACGCCGGGCGTGGTGGCGCGTGCCTGTAATCTCAGCACTTGGGAGGCTGGGGCAGGAGGATCAATGTGATTTAAAGACCAGTGTGGGCTACAAAAGTGAGCTCAAGGCCAGCCTGAACTGCACAGCAAGACCCTGTCTCAAAAAGACAAAAAAGAAAAAAACAAAAACAAAGATCTATTAGCCAGATAGTAGTCTGTGTATGCTCAGATCTGTCAACTATCTTCCAAAAACAGTAACAAAACCTAAAAGACATTTTAAAGATAAGGTGGGGGAATCCCCATGTACTTTTCCCTCAGCTTTCCCAGTAGCTGCTGGATGCTGACAAAGCCAAGGAATTGTCTGTGGTGTAATATCGTTAACAAAACTGGAGACCTAATTTTTATGTCTCTAGGCTTTGTATATAATCTGCAATCTTGTAAATTTAATTTTTGATAAGGATAATTATATAACCTCTTAACTACAAATAGCTAGATACAAATTCTTTACTCTTTTAATTTTCATTTTAAAACTTAAGGAATTTTTATAATTTTGGCATAGAGTACACCTAGAAAATCTGAAAGCTAATTTAATTGAAGACAAATATTCTCATTAAGTAATTTAATATTCTAATAGCAAGATCTGTAGTTAGATGAACGTTTTATTTAGTGATGCTTTGTTTGGGGTTTTTTTTTGTTACTGTAGAGAACTGGCTTTTGGAAGTTCTGTGGCAGTCCAAGGGCAGCTGGTGAAAAGCCCATCCAAAAGGCAAAATGTAGAGCTGAAGGCAGAAAACATTGAAGTTATTGGGAAGTGTGATGCCAAGGTATGCTTACTGATCCTTTTGGGGGGGCTGTTTGGGCTTAATTTGCAACATTATTAATCTATTGTCTGATTATTGGAAAGATGTTGTTGAGAACATATTTCAGTTGATAATTGAAGTAGTCCATACAGCCTATAGGATTGTAATAAAATTATTACGTAAATGACCTCATCTGACGAGTGACAACTAAGTGTCGGACTGTGTCTCCTGTGACACATGCTACATCTGAAGCTCGCTGCGATTGCAAGGGTGCCCAGCCAACCAGGTGACAGAGCTGGACCACAAGAGGCCATTTCATTTTCCCATCCTGAGTCAAGACTGAAGATGGTCCATGTGATCTAGAGCTGTTGTCCCAGAGAGGCAGTGGTCTCCTTTGGATGCTTGGTAGAATGTCAGGTGAAAATCAAGAAATCTAGGTCCTGATGGCATTCACTGGTCAGATGCAGCTGTGTGGCTGCCAGCCTCTTAATTTATAGAGACGGGGAAAAGGAGGTGAGGAGGCGTGCCTGAGGCTGAGGTGACGGGTGGCTCCTCTGAAATTTATATTTCAGTCTTTTGACAGCTCTGTCTTGCTATAATTGTCTTCAAATATTTGATGAGTGAAATATGAGAAAATGTCGGAAATTGAATCACTTTAATTCAGTTTAAGTTCCTTTAGAGTAGGAAAAATTAAGCAAAAGGAAATAAAGAAAATGGGGCAATGGCTGAACTCCAGCTGCAGCTACACCCGCCATCCCGACCGGCCATGAGGCAATCAGGCAAAGATGCTCCCAGCCTATTCTATCCCCTGAACTCCAGCTGCAACTACACCCGCCATCCCGACCGGCTGTGCAGTGACCAGGGAAAGACTCTCCCAGCCCCAAGTCCATTCACTGGAGCTATGACTCCACCCACAGTCCTGACCCATAGGGCCTCACGGCAGCCAGCCACCAAAGCTGCGACCAGCAGCCAGGCACGGCTGGAGGGAACAAGCTTGGTGGATCCAGACCCAAACCCCCATAGGCGCTAACAGCGTAACTTCACCAAAGTGCAGAGATCACTGCTATACAAAATGATAAAGACAAGGAGTAAGATGCAATCTGGGATCCCAAGCCCACCTGGTACTAACACAGGAGACACTACAATGGAAGAAAATGGGAATCATACAGCTGAAACCTCTGAATCAGCAGTATCTGAGGTAGACAGACAAGTGCAGAAACATATAGAGTGACTCAGATCAGAGATAGCATCTGAATTAAAAAAAAAGGAATGCAGGAATTAATAGACTCTGAACTAGAAAAACAGCTGCAGAAGTGTATAGAGGAAATCAGAGCAGAAATAACCTCTGAAGTTAAAAAAGACATCTCTAAAGTAATAGCATGTAAAGTAGGGAAACAACTGCAGACAGGTAGAGAGGAAAACAGAGCAGAAATAATCTGCACTAGAGAGAGAAAGGATAACTATAATGAGAGACTTCAGTACTATTAAAGAAGACATTGATAAAAAATTACAGGAGAATAGAAAAATGATAGGTTCCCTGACTGAGCAATATAGGAAAGAAATAGATCAAATGAGACAGTTAGAAAGGGATATACAAGAAAATAAAAGCTTGGGCCGGCGAGATGGTTCAGTGGTCTAAAGCGCCTGCTTAGGAGGGCTCAGGCAACTGTGGGGACTGCAGTTCGATCCCCAGCACCACATGCTGCGCCAGCACCACCACCAGGGCAGGCTGAGCCAGCCACAAAATGAATAAATAAAGAAACAAACAAACACAACAAGCAAACAAATAAAGAAATAAATAAAATTTAAAAAAAGAAAATAAAAGCTCAATCACAAGCTGGCAAAACTGTACGAATAAAAGTGAAGATGGAGTTTCAGATCTTCAAGACATAGTCACACCTAATGAAAAAGTAAGAAAGGATCTCTTAGGATGCAGGAAAAAAAAATTCAACATCTGCAAAATGATGCAAAAATGAACAACATGGGATTAATAGGAATCAATGAGAAAGAAGGAGTCAATACAAATGATATAAAAATAACGTGGGCAGAAGTAATAGCAGAAAACTTCCCAGATATGAGAAAACAATCAGACATTCAGGTATCTGAAGCATACAGAACTCCAAGTAACATCAAACGGACTAAAAACACACACAGACATGTAATAGTCAAGATCCCAGAAATCCAGCAGAAGAATAATATACTAAAAGCTGCTACAGAAAAGAAACAGATCACATTTAAAGGAAAACCCATCATAATAACAGCAGATTTCTCTTCACAAACCATGAAGTCAAGAAGAGCATGGAGCAGCGTGTTGCTCTCCGTGAAAACATATTCCAGTCCAGACTGCTATACCCTGCAAAACTCTCCTTCAAGTATGAAGGAGTAGTGAAGTACTTCCACAACAAGGAACAACTAAAGAATTTCATGATGTCAAAGCCAACCCTATAAAGTATACTAAAAAAATTTTAGGGATCAAAATGACCCGAACTCAACAAATGAGAACAGAAAGATCCCACCAAATAGGGCAACCAATTAAACATAGCAGAAAAAGGGGTAAAGAGTAGTAAGTAAAACTCATGTCAATACATTTCAATTATAACCATTAATGTAAATGGACTCAATTCTCCAATTAAAAGACATAGACTGGCAGAGTGGATAAGGAAGCAAAATCCAACAATATGCTGTATACAAGAAACACACTTAACTCGTAAAGAAACTCATAGGCTAAAAGTTAAAGGATGGAAAACAATACTGCATACCTTAGCACCTCAAAAAAAGCAGGGGTAGCAATCCTGTTTGCAGACACTCTAAACTTCAAATCAAGATTGGTCAAATGAAATAAAGAAGGCCACTACATACTGGTTAGGGGAAGAATTCAAGACAAAGAGGTAACACTCATAAATCTGTTTGCACCCAACACGGGAGCACCAAATTATATGAGACAAACCGTAATGGACATGAAAAATCTACTATTGAATACCACAATCTTAACAGGAGACCTTAACACCCCTATCTGAAAAAGATAGGTCAAGCAGACAAAAAATTAGCAAAGAAGTAGCAGAACTGAAACAGAACTTGGAACAACTGGACTTAGTGGACGTACACAGAGTGTTCCACCTAACCACTTCACAATACACATTTTTTTCAGTTGCATATGGGACATTTTCCAAAATAGGCCACATATTAGTCCACAGATCATGCTTAAATATATGCAAGAAAACAGAAATCCCATGCATATTATCTGACCACAGTGCAATGAAAATGGAAATAAGTGTTACAGTCAAAGAAACCATAAGAACTCCAGAAATGCATGGAAATTAAACACTCTTCTCAGCAACCAGTGGGTTACAGACAAAATTAAACAAGAAAGTAAACAATATCTAGAATGTAATGAAAATTCAAACACAACCTACCAGAATTTATGGGATGCAATGAAAGCAGTTCTTAGAGGGAAATTTATAACTCTGAACTCACACATTAAGAAAACAGAACAGGAACAAATAAATACTCTCATGCAGCACCTAAACTGCTAAAAACAGAAGAGCAAACGAAATCCAAAGCCCAAAGACGGGAGGAAATTATAAAGATTAGAGCAGAAATTAATTCAATTGAGTCAAAGAAAACAATACAAAGAATAAATCAAAAAGCTGGTTCTTTGAAAGATTAAATAAAATTGATAAGCCCCTAGCTAACCTCATCAAAAATAGGAAAGAAAAGACTCAAATTCAAGCAATAAGGAATGAAAAGGGTGAAATTACTACAAACCCAGCAGAGATTCAGAGGATCATAAATAGCTACTTTGAGAATCTTTACTCTCCCAGAATTGAAGACACAGATGAAATGGGCAGATTCCTAGAAAAGTACAAATTACCAAAATTCAATCAAGGAGATACAAGAACTCTCAATAACCCAATAACAGCCAATGAAACACGAAATGTAATAAAAAGCCTACCAACAAAGAAAAGTCTGGGACCTGATGGATTCACCGCTGAATTCTACAAAAAATTTATAGAAGACATGATCCCAATACTCCTCAAACTCTTCAGTGAAATCGAAAAGGAAGCAATCCTTCTAAAATCATTCCTAGAGGCAAGTATTACACTGATGCCAAAACCAGAGAAAGATGCAACTAAAAAAGAGAACTACAGGCCAGTTTCTCTCATGAACATAGATGCAAAAATTCTCAACAAAATCCTCACCACTAGAATACAACAAATCATCAAGAAGATTATACACCATGACCAGGTAGGATCCATCCCAGGGATGCCAGGATGGTTCAATATACGCAAATCTATAAATGCAATAAACTATATCAGTAGAGCCAAAACCAAAAATCACATGATTGTCTCAATTGATGCAGAAAAGGCCTTTGACAAAGTCTAACACTCATTCATGTTCAAAGTCCTACATAAAATTGGAATAGAGGGCCTTTACCTTAACCTGATAAAAGCCATCTACGACAGTCCAACAGCTAACGATTCTAAATGGGGAAAAACTGAAGTCTTACTCAAATCTAGTACGAGACAAGGATGTCCTCTATCACCACTCCTATTCTATATAGTTCTGGAATCATTAGCTACAGCCATTAGACAAGAGAGAGAAATAAAAGGAATAAGAATACGTAAAGAAGAAGTTAAACTGTCATTATTTGCAGATGACATGACAATCTACTTGATAGACCCAAAAAACTCCACTAAGAAGCTACTAGAATTAATACACAAATTCAGTAGCATAACAGGTTACAAAGTCAACACAAAAGTCAATAGCATTCTTCTACACAGATAATAAACACAGAGAAATTAGAAAAACTGTACCTTTTATGATAGCACTGAAGAAAATGAAATACTTCAGAATTAACCTAAGGAAGTAAAGGACCTTTTCAGTGAAAACTGCAGTACTCTGAAAAAAGAAATCCTAGAAGGTTTCAGAAAATGGAAAGATATTCCCTGTTCCTGGATAGGAAGAACCAACATTGTGAAGATGGCCATACTCCCTAATACAGATTTAATGTAATTCCTATCAAAATACCATCAACCTACCTCACAGACCTACAGAAATCATTCCTAAAATTTGTTTGGAACCAAAGAACACCCAGAATTGCAAAGACAATTCTGGGCCACAAAGGTAAGGCAGGCGACATTACAATTCCTGTCCTAAAGTTATACTACAAAGCTACAGTAATCAGTATGGTATTGGGAAAAAAAAATAGACCTGAGGATCAATGGAATAGATTAGGAGATACACAAGCAAATACACACTCAGCCACCTTATCTTCGACAAAGGGGCCAAACATGCTTACTGTAAGAAAGATAACCTCTTTAACAAATGGTGCTGGAAAAACTGGCTCTCTACATGCCGAAAACTAAAACTTGACCCAAGTCTATCACTGTGCACTAAACTATAGTCAAAATGGATTAAAGATCTAAATATTAAAAGAGAAACATTCAATCTCCTGGAAGAGAAAGTGGGAGAAAATCTCGAAGACATCAGGGTAGGCAAGAAGTTCGTGAACAAAAATCAAAATGCAGGCTGGTGAGATGACTCAGTGGTCTAAAGCTCTTGCTTAGGCAAGCTTAGGCAACCGCAGGGTCCATGGTTCAATCCCCAGCACCACATGCTGCGCCAGCCCCACCCTTAGGGTGGGCTGAGCCAGCCATAACATAAAGGTTTTTATAAAAAAAAAAAAAAAAAATCAAAATGCACGTATAACACTTGAAAGCATCCACAAATGGGACCTTCTCTGGCTAAGAAGTTTTGTCCATAGAAAGAAATTACCAACAGAGTGAAAAGACAACCCACAAATTTCGAAAAGATTTTAACTAATAAGTATTCAGACAAAGGTCTTCTGTCCAGAATTTATAAAGAAGTAAAAACCATTAGGGTCCCAAAATTCAAAGACCCAATCCAGAAATGGGCATCTGAGATGAACACTTTTCAGAGAAAGAAATTCAGCAAGCCTATAAATACATGAAGAAATGTTCCACATTGCTAGCCATCCATGAAATGCAAATTAAAACAAAATTTAGATACCATTTCACACCAGAAAGAATGGCTATTGTGAAGAAATCAACCAACAACAAATGTTGGAGAGGCTGTGGGGAAAAAAGGAACCCTTCTCCACTGCTGATGGGAATGCAGATTGGTACAACCATTATGGAAAGTGATGTGGAGGCTTCTTAAAAAACTAGAACTGGAAATCTCATTCAATCCAGCTATCCCCCTACTGG
>PVKN010004964.1:21755-32171 GCA_004027915.1 Capromys pilorides
TGTAAATATAGTATAGTCTCCCTAGTGTAAGAAATCTGAAAAAGAAATAAAAAAGGAAAGGCATAACACAGCTGAATGGAAATCAAAAGACATATGGGTTAAACAACGAAGTGACTGGAGGCAGAAAAGAGGAACATAGGAGCAAAATCACATACTTATGTATACAGGATGAATTAGATACTGGTCCTAAGAACCTTCAAAAGGTTTTTCACATTGATGATAGCAATGTGCAACATTAAAACTATGCTTGGAATGCATGTCATTCTGGTGTTTTAGGTGTGTACTGCTTCTAATGTAAACTCAGTTACTGCTATACTCTCTCAAGTAAATGTTGGTTAACAAAAAAACAAAAAAGGGTATTAATTGAGAGTAAGAGACTATGCAAAATGCCCCAGGCTTGACAGGTTACAATTTGGTACATCCTTGGACTTCTAAATGTCTTTGTAAGAAATGTGTAACTGCTTTTATCACATTCTGTGGAGATTTATTAGAATATCAATGATTGACAGAAAATATCCATTTCAAGCTAAGTCTAAGATGTTTGATACTCAGAAAGACAGTGATGTTAAGCTCAATTACCTATGTTATAGAGTAATAGTATCACGAAGCTTCTCTGCTGGAAGGTTGAGAATGTAAGTTGATAGACCAAAAACTGGAGAAAAAGAAAGGCTATGAGGATAGCCAACATTTTGGCCCCAGCCCTTCAAGGTCAGTGAGGACTCAGGACATAAGAGAACCTGTGCTGTAACATCATATAGCTCAGTGATTTCCCAAATTTTCTGTTCAAGGAGATTAAGGGACCTCAGAGGAAAGGAATAAATGAAATACTGTGTGCCTGAGAGTCACCTAGAGAAAAAACATTCTCTCAGGCTTTCACAGAGAGCAAACTGGTCAAGCAATGGCTGACACTGACTACAGTTCTACAAAGCACTGTATATGGTTCCTGAGGGAATTTTACCTTGGAAGATAGAAAAGATGAATGGTTGTGCTTTAACTTGCCCTCGATCACCCAACAGAAAAGCTTAACTACAAGGCATAAAACGCAGAGCTAGATTAGTATGATGAGCTGTAAGAGGCTTAAATCAACAGCCTTCAACATTGCCAGTTTCACCGGTAACCCACTGCAATTACGGAACATTGGACTATGTATACAACTAATTCCTCTTAGTTCAAAGAGAAGAAAATTTTTTTCTTTTTTTTCTTTCCTTACTAATATTGATTAGAAAATTTATCACGTCTACACCCTGTGCTCTGTATAACTACTATGAGGATAACTATATGCAATGTGTCAATTATTACCAATGTACTACTAATGTGTTTTGAAACTATCATATTGTTATTTCTTATTAAAAGTAATAAAAATAAATAAAAGAAAATGGGACAATGTTCTTTCAAACTATCATTCCTAGTAATTTTCTTTCTTTTTTTTTTTTTAATCTTTATTTATTTATTTATTTATTTATGTCATGGATGGCTCAGCCTTCCCTGGAGGTGTCACAGCATGTGGTGCCTGGGGATCGAACCGCAGTCCCTGTGGTTGCCTAAGCAGGTGCTTTAGACCCCTGAGCTATCTTGCTGGCCCCATTATTAGTAATTTTCTAAGAAACTTAAATTGACGTGTGAAATTGGGAATTGTCAGGTTTTGGAAAATAGACTAAAGTACTTTGGAAATGAGAATAGAGCAAGTAACCATGTTTGTTTTTGCTTTGGCAGAGAGGTCTGTGGTTGTTAAAGCTTTACCTGCCTCACTACTCTTCCTTAGCTTCTCGTTGGTGTTGAAGCTTTGACGGCCCCTTCCTCTTCAGCCTGGCTGAATTCTGGCCCCTCGCAGCCCCCGTCTCTGTCAGTGGGGCCACACCTTCCCTTTAGTTAAGTTGATATTCGTGTGTGTGACTGTCTTAGTTACTTTTACTCGTTGCTGGGACAAATACCCGACACTCAAAATGAAGGCAGGAAAGGTTTATTTAGCTCACAGTTGCTGGAGGTTTCAGTCCATATTCGGCTGGCCCAAGACTGAGTGGAACAGGGCAGAGGGTATCCAGTTCATAGCGGCAGAACAACCAACTCAACCGACTCACCGGAGCAGAGTAACAGCCCTTTAAAAAGTCTCTTTGTGCTCAGTCACTCTGACGTGGGCCCGTTGTGCCCTAGCGTGGAACCAATCACACCCCAGGATGGGCCCTTGATCCCGCTCCAGGGAGGAGCCAATCATATCCTAGGCAGGCCCACGTCATGCTCCAGGGAGGAACCAATTGTAACACATAATCCTAGTGGATCATGACTCATGTCTCAAATTCTAGTAGTCCCCGCCCCATGATTGCATGAGGCTTTGGGGGAACAACTAGACATAAACCATAACAGTGACATAAAAATTGCCATGTGCCTAAAACCTGCAGAGAAAATACAAGCCTTAGTGAAGCCAGCTCTCAGCCTATTTATTTTTTAATTGAGCCTTTGCTTTGTCTGAGAGGGTGTATTATCTGTGTGCATAATCTTGTAACACAAGGTGGACAGAGTGGAAATATTTCAAGGAGGAGCCGTTTCCTTTGAGATTTTTACAAAGTCTTCAGCTCTCTGCTAAGTGGAAGTTGTTGACCGTTCCTCATGTTCTTCAACACCAATAACTTGTTGATAAATGGTAATAAACACTAATTTTTTAGTTGAAGAATTTTAAGACATTTGTATGATGTTCAAACTGAACACCAGCTATGTGTATATGATGGTAGAGAACATGTTCTGTAATATCTATAGTACAACATTCTAAGCTCCAAGCAGTAGATTTGTATGATTTTATGCCAATCTATGTTTATAAGAAGTGATTGACAGCTGATGTATAGAAACGTGATAAGTATCAGTGATATTAAGTAATTTAGCTAATAAGCAGAGCTGACCTCAAATCTGCATCTCTCTCAGCCCCTTTATAATTTTACTTAAAAGAATTGTTATTATAGTAATGTGGCTTGTAATCTGTTATATTGAAAAGGAAGGAAAGCACCTCAGTGCTAGTTAAAGCACTCCTCCGTGTTTTGTTTTTTTGGCGGGACTGGGGTTCGCACTCACAACCTTGCACTTGCCAGGCAGGTACTTGTGCCACGGAGCTATCTGCCCAGCCCCACTCCTACATGTTTTGTAAATGTTCTGGAAATTGGTTTTATGACACGGGTTTTGTCTGTTTCCACTTCCCGGCAGGCATTCCCGATCAAATACAAGGAGAGGCACCCTCTGGAGTTCCTGAGGCAGCACCCTCACCTCCGGTGCAGGACGAACGTGCTGGGAGCCGTGCTGAGGGCTCGCAGCGAGGCCACCGCTGCCATCCATTCCTTCTTTAAGGTGGGACACTCTCCTCCCGGCTGGTCCTGTTTGTGCTGGAGTTAGGACGTTCTCTTTTACTGGGTTTTTACTGGTTGGATTGTGATGTGCCTTGGTTTTCTTTATTTTTCTCTTTTAGGATTTGCTGAATTTCAAAAATCTGTGAGTTTATAGTTTTCACGAAAACCTTGAAGTGATTTTTCAAATATTCTTTCTGCTACTTCCTTTGGGAGCTGAGGTCACAGTCACTGGTATCCCACAGCCATTAACAAGCTTTTTTAAAAAATTAATTTTCTCTTTTAGATTGTGTATAGTATCGCTGTGTCTTCTACAGGGTGTAATACGTTGTGATGAGTTTTTGCAGTCTGACTTGCAGGGCCGTCCAGCTAGCACGTAAACACTGGCACCGCTTTCTCTGATCTTTTGTTCTTTTGTTAAGGAAGGAAGGGTTTATTTAGCTCATGGTTGTACAGTCATTGGCTTCCAGGCATGGTGCCCTACAGAGGAGCAGCAGATCCTGGGGCAGACGCAAGCAGAGGCAGCAGGAGCAAAGAAGAGCTTTTGTTCTTTTTGCTTTTGCTCTTTAATTGCACTGAGGATCAAACCCAGGTGTGGGGCATCTGTCACTGAGTTATCCCTCAGCCAGTTTTAAAATTTTAAGACAGTCTTGCTGAGTGGTCCAGGATGTCCTCTACCTTGCGACCTTCCTGCCCTCTGTGCAGCTGGGGTTACAGCCCTGCTCCGCCCCATCTGGCAGCCTGGCCTTTCTTTCTCGATCGTCCCTTTCCTAGTCCGGAGTGGTTTCCTCCCTGTGTGAGCTGTGCAGTTCTCTCCTGGTAGTACCTCTCTGCAGAGAGCTAGGGTTCTGTCTTCGGTTCCCCCTCTCTGATACTGTGGGCATTGTAGCTGCCTTGGTCTCCCCAAGTGCTCAGCGCTCTCTCCTCATCTCGGAGTCCGCAGGGCTCCACCGTATTTCTTTTGGGCACTGTGGCCTGAAGAGCCTCGGCTGCGGCTGGTGGGGAGGCGGCAGGGTGCCCGTGCTCGGTTCTCCCCAGTCACCCATCACTGCCTTCCGTTGCCTTGCACCCACTGCCTTGATCATCGTTGTTCCGTATGGTTTACCTTTTGCCATTTTGATTTTGTGGTTATATCAGGGAGGAGGGTAAGTCCAATCCCTCTTTTTCCATTTTGCTTAGAGATGCGCACTGATGGACGTGAAGCCCTGAGTGTGAAGGTTCTGGGCGTCCTTCAAGAAGGTCGTCCTGCTGGCTCGAGGCCTTTGGTCTTTGCCTTACCCTTCAGCCATCTCCCTCCGCCTGGGAAAGCCACGGTAGAGTCTGTGTGCTGGGTGGCTGAGCCGCAGGCGTCCTCCCTCCCTTGTCAGTGTGAGGACACCAGAGGCCAAGAGGGCTTTTCCCATTCAGCTCATTTGCAGAGGCTGTGTGGCCTTCCCTTGGGAGCCTCCAGATTCCTGCTTTCCCCAGTCCTGCTGTAGCTCACCAGGAGAGCTCCTAGTCTTTGAGGTACTCAATCAGAATTAACTTTTGGTGAAATTGCCAAAGAATATTATGGCTGCAAGGCATGTACTTCTGATTAAACAAAGGAAGATAAATCATATTATGTGATGTCATCCCAGTGTACTTTGAAAGGGTGTTTACATAGCCTGTCATAAACGGAACAGTGAATTTCCATGAGCGTTTTCAGGAGTGCCTGAAGCACACACAGTCCATTCAAATGTCAAAAAAAAAAAATCTTTTCCCCTCCAAGACTTCAGCAGCTGGTGAGGTAGCTCTTTTTATTCTGAAAGTTTTACAGATTTTTGGCCACTAGGTGGTGCAATTGATGAATAGACTTTACCTACTTGATGTATAACTTGCGGCTTTTACAGATTCGCCAATAATTTAAAAATAAGAGAATAAGTTAGGAAAATCTGAAATAAATAAATTTTAAAACTTTTAAGTGCTTTAAAATAAGAATTTATCACCATTGGTAATAAAACATAAAGATTGACACTTCAAATTTGTCAGTTCAGGTTGTCCATGAGCTCACTGTATAGCCCATGCTGGTCTTGAACTCACAGCAGTCCTCTTGCGTCTGCCTCCTAAGTGCTGCGATGACAAGCATGTGTGTGTCACCATGCCCGGCTGACACTTTTCACATGACCTAAGCTTACTTTTTAATTGTAAAGCCCTGAAAACTGTAGGCCCCGTGCCCCGTTCTGTTTTCCAGTTGCACATAGGGTTGGATTATTTTAAGAAATCACCTCAGGACATACTCGTGCTATTTGGTCCTATTTCCCTGGTTCGTTCTTGAGGGCTCTGTAAAACACAGGGGGACTCAGAATGTGTTCCCAGTATCCTGGGGAGCTGAGGCCAGGGAATCAGGTGAGTCCCTCTGAGGCAGCATTGTGAGACCCGATCTCAGAATTGAATAAACGATTTGGGGTTATACAGGGGTTCAATCCCGAGTATTAAAACAAATGTAGAACATTTATTAATTTGAAATTCATTAGTAAGAATTCAGAATGTGAGATAAATAGAAACTTGAAGAATACTTGAACTTCAAATACTTTAAAGATCTAGAATTCTTCTTTGGTTTGAATATCTAGACATTTTGTGTATAATTGGTTTGCTCATATAGTGGATGCATGCTGTGTACTAAAGCTTCACTGTCTGAATCCTCAAGGGTGAGTCATTTAGGAGAGCTAATTTTTCAGATAACTGAAGATTTTTCTTGTGAGGCCTAGTTTCTGCGGGCATGTGGCTTCCGCACTTGGCTGTCTCCTTCAGGCGAGCCAGCGGAGCACAGGCTTGTCTGGCGTCACTGTCTCAGGCTGTCTTGCTCAGTGCCCCAGAGCTGCTGTGGGGAGCGTAGTGGGCTTCACCAGCTGGCCAGTCCGCACCGCCGTGCCTGGGCTGTTGGTGGCCGCGTTGGGTGCACGTAAGATTTTAGGGTTTTATCGCCTCCCGTCAGCTTCTCCCCGTCGCGTGCCTGTGTCTGACAGTTAGTTCCTCTCACATTTGTTTTTCGTTGACACACATCACATAGTGATAGTTATGTCAGTTATATGTGAAAGAAGAGACAGTCCTCCCTTAGTCTTCTGAGCGTTGTGTATGGGCTGCATAATATAAGTTTTGTAATGTTTTGAATATTTGGAGCCTCATAAAATACCTGGTTCTAGAGTGTGTATCAAAATACTTAGCTATTTGGAAGTGGCACATTGAGTGAAGAGTTTGCTCCAGTTTGGGCCCCTCTGCGGCCTCAGGTCTCCCTGCAGGAAGCCCTTTGCTGGGGGCTGTTCTGAGAACCTGGCAGCCAGCCGCCCGCGCAGGCAGCTGCTGACGGCATCCACCTCTCCTGGCTGCTTGCTTGCTTTTGTCCTTTCTGTTTCCCCTCCCGCTTTCTCGTTTTGAACATTTTGTTTGTACCCTTTGATTGTTCTCCCTCTCTGCACTTTCCTTTATAGCTTTCAGTAATGTTACAAACTTTGATAAGCCTTGCCAGCAGCATCAGGCTTAAAATCCTGGTGACTCGTGACTCCTTTGAAAAGGTTTAGCATCAGTTAAATATGACACGTAATTCCCGCTCGTATGAATTTTGACAATTCTGTGTAGCACGTACCTTGTGCGGTAGTTACGGTGTTGCTTCCGTCGCCCTTGCCCAGGCCTTGCTGGGGCCGTCGCCTTGGCCGTTCAGTTTCTCTCCTCTCTGCTTCCCCTTCCCACACTCATTTCCTTTGCATTTTTCACTTCCTTGCTTTGTTTGCTGTGCTCATGCTCACTGTTGCCTGTGTTCTGTGGAATAAATTATTCATATCCATAATTCTTGGCTCGTAGGAGATAAAAATTTTATGCCGTAGCGTTATTGATTGTGTTTCTTCGGTTCCCTGAAATGTGCTCTACAAGCACCTCCGGGCTCCAGCTCTGAGGCTCAGTTTATAGCTTGCATGTTTAACCCGTCTCTATCACAAGGCAAGTTGTTGACTAAATATATTGTAGCCAGATTCTTGAATTTAGAAAGGGTCATATTTGCAAGGACCTTGATAATGGAAGTCCTGGAGACATTTTTTATTCCACCTGTGATAGGCAGAGCTTGACAGAGATACAAATGTAGGAGCTTGTTGTGTTGGTTTCAAGGCCCACGTTTTGCACTAAACACACTATTCTGCCTCTTATGTAAATTCAGTTTTAGCTGCCTTTCTTTCACCCTGCTACATCTATGTCTTTTGCCTAGATCCATAGTCCAAATAAACGGAATGTAGCCTTGAAGTCCACGGGTCAGTTCAGCCCTGACGGCAGCTTTTGTGGTTCACTAATGGACGTGGCTGAGACTTCTGATGGGAAGGGCCGCAGCTGGGCACCTGGTGATGGATGGCTTGACACTGCTCGGAGTGTTCCTGGGGCAGAGGCTCAGCCCACACAGCAGGCTGGGCCATCGCCCACGTGGCAGAGCCCCCGGAGGTCATCCTGCCTCTTGTGCTCTTTCTTCAGGCCCTATTTTTTAGCCATCCTTTGTCTCCTTTCTGGTAGTTTGTGGCAGTTGAGGCTTCATTCTAAGATGACAGCACTTCACCGACCCCTTTGCTTTGCCTTACCAGTCCAGGCAGCATCGCATGCATCATCAGCCTCGGGTGAGCGTGTGAGGTCATCACTAGGATGTAGGGTTGGAGGGAGAAGCTGGGGCCTGGGCTGTTCTTTCTCCCGTCTCAGTTTTGGGGCCCAGGAAGGACTTGGCATGGCTACTCTTATGCCATTGTAAGAGTGTGACGGAGCGTGTGCCCTTCCACTTGTTCCACGTGCAGAGACACTGACAGGCGGCTTTCCTTTCTCCTCCAGCGCAGAGGCTTCATGCATGTGCACACCCCAGTGATCACGTCCAATGACTGCGAGGGCGCCGGGGAGCTTTTCCAGGTCGAGGTAAGCCATGTTTCTCACCTTGATACACATCCCTGGTGGACGTTCTTCTCCTGAGATGTGCTTTTAATTTAATAAAAGTCGTTTGCAGAGAAGACCTAGCTAACTAGAGAAACGTAGATCAGAACAGCACCGATCCCCCACCTCACCCCAGAAAGAACGGCCATCGTCAAGAACAGAATGACAAGTGCTGGCGGGGCTCCAAGGGGAAAAGGAGCCCTCTCCCTTGCTGGGAATGTAGACCAGGACCACCACTGAGGAGGCCAGAGTCTCCAGAAGCCTCAGCCAGAAGTTCTGTCTGAAGAGACAGCGTCTTGCAGTGATCCGTGCACATCCATAGTTAAAGCAGCACGTAGTGCCTGAATCCTGGAAGCAAGCTGTGTCCATAAATGCACGAGCGGAAGAATAAAATGTGGTATTCACACAGTGGAGCACTACTCTGCCGTAAAGAAAGAAAACTCGAGTCGATTGTAGGAAAATACATGCATTTTGAGGTCAGATGTTAAGTGAAATAAAACAGGTACACAAGCATAAATAAATGCTTTGATAGGAGAAACCAGAAATAGAGAACAACATAAAAGATAGACAATAGGAAGTTGGGGGGTCAGGTGTTTCTCAAAGGGAATGGGGGCCAAGGGATGAGGGAAGAGGCAGAGGAAGGAGGCAGCGGGTCGGGTGTGGCCTGAGCCGGCGCGGCAGCCCCAGGGGGAGAGCTCAGCGCACCCAGATCAGGCCCTGACGAGAAGTTCTGTGGCCGCGCAGTGTGGGAACAGGCCTGATAGTCGCATGCTCACGTAGAACTGATGGAAACCATGTTTACCGCTAAAAATTAAGACTTTTTTACTTTTCTTTTTTTTAAAGACTGTGGCTAGCACCTGAAATAAGCAGTGGTAGTCCTATAAAAACTTGCCAAGGGCTCTGATTTCCTGCCCTGCCAGCCATATTACTTACCCTGTGACTGAGGGAGCGAATTTGTGCGTTCATGCTCCATTTCCAAGATACTTCTTTTGCAAGTTCAACTCAGTTAATATTTTTGAATGTGTTACGTTTTGAAAAGTAGAAGTAGAGAAATATACATACAGATCCTTTTCAAGTTCTTTGGCAAGTGTGTTTTCATGAGAGAGTACGCACGCGTTCATGCGCCCCAGAAAGGCGCTTGCTTCACTTCCCGTGTCAGCACTCGTTGTTTGAGCACTGGCTTGTGCCTTGGGGTTAATTCTGACTGTCCATTAGTCTGCTGTGGGTCAGTGATTTGAAATAGTTCTAAAACTGGTAAATAAGAGGTTTTCAGCTACCCACAGTTAAGAAAAAATGGTGTGAGTTTTGCTTATTGGTTCACTCCTATTTATTTAATTATGTTTCTGGCACAGGGTCTCCCTATGCAGCTTGAACTCACAAGAATCAACTGTCCCTGTTAACCTGTCTGTGTTGCAGATTAAAAAAATGAATAAATAGGGCCACAGAGATGGCTCATTGGTCTAAGTGCCTGCCTAAGCAAGTGCAGGGACCAGGGTTCCATCCCTGGTTCCACATGCTACACTGGCCTTGTCCCTGGGTGTGCTGAGCTGGCCATCTAGACCAGCATGGTGGCGCACACTGGTAATCCCAGCACTGGGGAGGCTGAAAGCAGGAGCGTCACTGAGTCCCAGGTGCATATCAAGACCCTGTACCAAATACATATTTAAGAAAAAGATAAATAGAAGTGAACAAACAAGAAAAAAAAATCCCAATTTTTCTTAACGTATGGATAGTTTAAAGCCTTTTATTTCCTAGTTTTAGAACTATTCCAAATCATTGACCCATAGTAGACTAATGGACAGACGCAACTATATAGTTGAGTCATACTTCTGTCTTGTCTTTTTTGTTTACTTGTTGTCTTAATCCTTGACAGAAGGATTCTTTTATTTATTTATTTATTTATTTGTTTGCTTGCTTGTTGTGTTTGTTTGTTTCTTTATTTTATTTATTTTGTGGCTGGCTCAGCCTGCCCTGGTGGTGGCGCTGGCGCAGCATGTGGTGCCAGGGATCGAACCGCAGTCCCTGCAGTTGCCTGAGCTTTCCTAAGCAGGCGCTTTAGACCACTGAACCATCTCGCCGGCCCCGACAGAAGGATTCTTTTACAGACTCGGTTGGCCGATTCTTTCAGCAGATGAGGCTTGTGTGTGACGGCCTGTGCTTCAGCGCTTCAGTGCTG
>PVKN010004965.1:0-32071 GCA_004027915.1 Capromys pilorides
AGAGTCCCCGCCAGCGGTGAGTTATCATGGTCAGTGTCCAGGTGTCCTGAGGAGGAACAGGCTACTGTCTCCAGCTCCCCAAAGTTCTGTCCATTGTTGTGGGGGTGCGGGGGCCGGGGGTGTAGGCGTCCATTGTTGTGGTTGGCACAGATGGTTTCCACACTTCTCTCCTCACTGTCATCAGACTGGGTCCTAGAGCAGTTGCCAGAGCCACTGCTGAGAGTGGAGCCTGATGCCTTGGACACGGGGGGAGAGGGCGACTCTTCAGCTCGGCTGCTCAGGGCCTTGCTCAGCGCCTTTCCATTGAGCTTCTTTGTTTCAAAAGAGTATTCTACTGAGCCCCCGCTGTTAGCATCCTGAGAGGTGCTCTCTGGTGCCTCTGCCCGAGGGTGGCTGCTGTGCTCGTGGCCTGGGCCGTGGCTGGGACTTCTAGTGGAGGTCCCTTCTTTACACATATCTTTGCTGCTGCCTTCCGACGGTAGGTCCTGGCTCCTCTCGGCCGATGCTGTGCTCAGAGAGGTTTCTTTACTAGAAGAAGGGGCAGCATTGTCCCTGTGGCTGGTTCCTGCCCTCCCTTCCTCCGCCTCCCCTGCCACTCGGGAGGTCTCTCCATCTTTGTTATTAGAGTAGGAGATGTAGGAGTAACGGAGCCATTTGTAAGCTTTATAAATCTTTCGTTCAACTGACTCTATGTCTGAGGTTGGTGACGCTCGGCTGGGCTGAATCTCCAGGGCAGAAGTGCTCCGCTCTGGGGAGGAGGTTGGGGAGGAGGAGAGGTCATCCACTCTGATCTGTGGGTAGTCGCAGTTGTCCTCGCCAATGTAGGTACTGGTGGGCTTGGTGGGTACCCCGGGCCGCTCCTCACGGAGCAACTTCTGCCTTCTCCGAGCAGCATTCCGCTGCCGGGTGGAGGTTCGGCGCTCATTCAGCTCTTCCTCATCCTCTGAGCTGCTGGTGCTGCTGGAGCTGCTGGACTCTTCCTCAGGGCTGGGCGAGCGGGGCCGGGGGAAGAGGTCTGTGTCCAGCTCAACCTCACAGGCATTCTCCTCTGAATCTGACTCATTAGACAGGGCCAGGAGGCGTTTGTCCTGGTAACGCCGCAGAGCTGAGAGGCGCTGCTGGCGAGAGGCTGTGTCCTCACAAGTGGGCGCTGGTGGGGCAGACACCACGGCAGGTGTAGCAGTGACCCTTAGAGGGCCCAGATGGAAGGCGCTATCAGTGGACTCGTCCACTGTGGGAGGTGGGGAGTGGGGCAGTGAGGCTGAGGACTCCGAGTCAGTGTAGCCCGAGCGTTCGCTGACTCCTGCGTGCAGCTGGAGGATAGTGCTTTCGCTGAGGTCACTGTCTGAGTCTGAACTCCACCCCTCAATCTCCCGGCGGACCAGGGAGTCAAAGAAGGCCATCATCCGGGGGTCCTCCTGGACGGACTGGTTGGCGTAGTCATGGGACAGGCCACTCCCACTATTCAGCACCAGGCTGATGTACTCTTCATGGGTGTAGAGGCAACGGGAATCATCCTCAATGCGGCCATCAAGGTCTCCAGTACATCCCGGCTGCTTGTACGGGCTCCAGATCTGGACAGATGGAGACAAAACCATCAGAACTGACTGGTAAGAACTCTATAGCTGATACTAGTAAAGCATACCATGGCAGGGTTCCCCCAGGACCTCCCCATCTTTATATTTACTAACTGCTGGTGGTGGTGGGAGTAGACCTGTGCAATGCTAGCACTCTGGAGGCCAAGGCAAGAGGACCACAAACCCCAGCTTAGCCTGGGCTGCAGAGTGAGACCTTTACTAGACTTGATCAGGTGAGCTGCATATGAAAATAGGTTTCTAGAGTAAGATGTGAGAAAAAGTCTGGTCTAGAACAAGAGTAATCTCCTGTCAAGAGACTGAGAGGTCACGTCTCTAGGCCAGGATAATCACACCTCATCTTTCTCATAATCTCTTCCCCTTCGGTTTCCTCTGTTAGCAGCTTGCAAACTATAATTCTAGTCTCAAGAGGATAATGGATGCCTTTCTGAAGGTTGGTCTAAAGGTTGGTTGAAGACTTTCAGAAGGCTGAAGCTGTGCCAGGAGGAACCAGGTCTTCTACGGGAAAGCAGGGCCCGCAGCGGGCGCTCTTGCCACAGTGTTTCAGCCTGGAGCTCCACTTCGCTCCAGCTCCAACGTTTCTGTTTTTAACTGATGGGAACCGCTTAGTGGTGCTTGGTAAGAATAGCCAGCTGCCTACACTGCAGCTCCCTCTGAGACAAGCAGAAACCCAGTTACCAGGAGACTGAGTTCTTTTAGCCAGAGATCTACTGGTCTACTCCCCAGCTTTTCTATGAACTGCAGAAATAGGTAAGATACACCCCTCCTAGAGGGGAGACTGCAACCCCACTCTCTGACACACCTCTGCCCCCTACGTAGGCACATGGTTCGTAGTGAAAAGGTGGCAAAGCTAGGATTCCAACTCAGGTCTGTCTGATTCAAAGGCCCACCTTTACAGATTGGATAAATTATGCAAAAATCAAGTTCATGGTAATTAAGCTGTCACTGCAAAAGAGAATGATTAGTTCCACCTGACTGCCAGAATGGTCCACAGAGAAGCTCGGTTACATCAGCATGTAGTCATGACAACTCAATGACATTCCAGGTGACTTTCTTGCCTGACAGACTGGTGTCTATCTTTAGATGGCATCAGACCCAGAGAGCAGTGGCCTCGTTCCTCAAAAGTTTTTGTTTCCCAAAAGATATCTGAGCACAACCCACCGTCCTATGAGAAATTCCCTGAGGCTCACTCCTGCTATGATGTTTTCTTGGTACTGGGAACTGAACTCACGACTCCGTGCTTGCCAGGCGGGCGCTGTGTTGCTGAGCTATATCCTTGGCCCCTCTTGCTATGACTTGCTTGGCAACTGCTGGAAGACTGTCTCTTGGAAGGACTCCCAGATCAAAGAGGGCTGAAGAAACCTAGAGTTGCTTCCCCAAACAGTTCCCAACTCTTTTGTTCCTTGTTCCAACTCTTAGTGACCCTCTTGTCTCAGCAGTGCAGTGATTACAGGGGTGTGCTACCATGCTGGTTTCAGTGGTGGCACAGCATGTGGTACTGGGGACAGAACCTGGGTCCTTGCACTTGTCAGACAGGTGCTTAGCCCACTGAGCTATCTCCCCAGCCCCTCACCCAGGAGCCTTACGACATTTCTCATACTTTGGAGTGCTCAGGAATCACCAGAAGAATAAATGCAATGTCAACTCCAAAGCGCCAAGCTTAGAGACTCTGGACTGGCTGCAGATAAGTGCCAGGACTGTGCTTGGGAGGGCGAGGCAGAGAGCACTGAGCACTGAACCCAGGGCCTCCCTCATGCTAGGCCACCCCCTCACATACAAGTCTTGAAAATTTTTTTAAGTTTTAAGACAAGGTCTTGGAATGTGGCCTAATCTGGCCTCCTATTTACGATCCTCCTGAGCTTTTTTTTTTTTTTTTTTTTTTTGGTAACAGAAATTGAATAGAGCCTTTGCCATGCTTGACAAGCATTCTTACCACTTGCCTAAGGAGCTATGTCCTTGATCCTTTGTGGGGGGTGTTAGCTTGCACTGGGGATCAAACCCAATGCCTTTGCACTGAGCTATATCTCCAGTCCTTTTATATTTTTTGAGATACGGGTTTACAAAGCTGCCAAGGATAGGCTTAAACTTGTGATCCTACTGACTTAGCCTCCTGAGCTACTGGGATTATAGCTATGCATGCCATGCCATGCCATGCCATGCCATGCCATACCATATCATTCATTCATTCATTCATTCATTCAGCGGGACTGGGGTTCGAACTCACGATCTTGCACTTGCCAGGCAGAAACTTGTGCCACGGAGCTAACTTCCTGGCCCTGAATTTATATATTCAGTACAGGGTCTACAGGGTCTCACTACACAAATTAGATTTATAGTGATCCTGTTTTCAGCCTCCCAAGTGCTGGAATTACAGTTGTGTGGCACAATGTCCAGTCTCATTTGTCTTCTCAGTGTTCCAGGGACACGGCTGGCATGCCGGGGATTAAGCCCCAATCCCTGTGCCTGCTTAAGCAGGTGCTTTAGTCCACTGAGCTATCTGGCTGGCCTCCAATAGCCATCTTCAATTGTCTTTTTGAGTTATAGTGTTGCTAACTTTCCCAGGCTGGTTTTGAATTTATAATCTTTATAATACTCCTGCCTCTGCCTGTCACTGAGATTACAGGTGTGCATGACCAGGCCCATAGGACTATGCGTCTTTAACAAGCACTCTCTGGTAAGTTGAGGAGAATTAATTTTAAGAAATGGTGAAATATAGTATAAACTTAGTACCAAAACAAGGCAGAGCTTGTTTTAAGGTATTCTCATATTCTTTGTGAGGCTCAATGCTTGGGAAACATTTAGACAAGGTCTGTAACACAGGCTTGAGCTAAAAAAAACCTCTACAAAAATGTTTTTTGAGTGCGTAAGTCTGATGGCTTAGAAAGGAAGGTGAGAACCCAAACAGCAAACTTCTTAGAACCTGGGGCGGGGGTGGGTTGGGGCAGCACAGGGGGCTTAGTCTTGATTCTGGTTTTGTTGTTTGAGATAGTGTCTCGCTATGCAGTTCAGGCTGGTCTTGAACTTGTAGATTGTGGAGGTCCTTTTGCCTCAGCCTCCAGTGCCACTAGGCCAGCTTATTCTTAATTCAGAGACAAGCCTCTCCTCAGTTTAAAAAGATAACATGTTATTAACAATATTCTCTAATATGAATATATATTTATCAGCCATGTCATAGTAACTCAGAACTTATTAACAGAACATAAAATAATGGTGAGATACTGGACTAACTACTTCCTAGGCCAATGCCAAGTATGAGTTTCTACTCTATCCCAAGCCTGTTTCTACTTCAGGAATGAAAATCATAACATAGAAAGTTAGGTGTGTGTCGTCCCCCCTGCCCCACCCCGGGGGCTGTTTTTCCTTTGTTTTTTTTTGGTACTGGGCATTGAACTCAGGACCTTGTGCTTGCCAGGCAGGCACTTATGCCACCGAACCATCTACTTCCCCAGCCCCAGAAAGTCAGATTTCATTTGGACTCTGGAATGTATTAAACAGAGGTAAACTGTTAATTCCTAAAGCTTGGGGTAATGGAACAAAACAAGATCAAGAGGCAGGAGACTGGCCTGTGAGTCCCACTTGCTCCTCACTAGTTGGTGGCCTTGGGGGAGGCTCAGCTCCGGCCTCTAAAACGGTGAATAGTGAATAATTCGGTGCAACTGGGGGCAGTGAGGGCCCCCCTCAAGGGAGTGGCAGGTCAGAGCTGTGGAAGCAGGGGGGAACCTTGGCCCCACCATGTGCTATGGTCCTAAGCAAATGACTTCACCCTGGAAAGCCTGTTCCCCATCTGCAGAAATGAGGACCAAGAAGTGACATCACTCAATGCCCAAGCACCAATAGACCCAGTACTTTGTTTTGGAACATGAATATAGTAACCAGAGAACTTGAGACCCACTCTCAGAGACCTGAACATCGAAAGTGCTGACTATCCTTATTATTTTGGTCATTATCCTTAAAACATCAGTTTCAAATACCTGTGAAACTGTTTCTTACTCCAAAAGGAATGTGAGGAGTAACGGTAACAATGAAAACCCCAATTTCACAGCCAGGGACCACGGCACATGCCTACGACCCCAGCTCAGAGAGGCTGAGGCAGGCGCACAAGTCTGAGTGTTGCCTGGCCAATTTAAAATAAAAAATGAAAACAGACTAGAGAAATAGCTCAGTGGTAGAGCATCCATGGGTTCTGTTCCCAGTATCACCAAAATATAACACAAAACAACAAAAAGCAACTTCCTGTTACCTATCAAAGAGGGATGAACAGCGTTCTCTCTAAGCCTAGTAAAGAGTTTAGCTCAAGGGCTGCTGAGGAAAAAGATGAAGTTCAATTCTTATTCAAGTATCATCCAAAGGGATGGAAATTAAGTGTCAAATGGTCACATTACCCAGTGACCAGGACGGAAACGTTTGATGCAGCAGTTTTAAGCCTCCTTTGCTATTGTGCTATTACACTATATGCAGAGTGTAATATGCGTCCACCAAGTAAATAAGCACACAAAAGATCAACTGCTATTTGAGTGGGCTTCTCTAAAGCAGCTCCCAACACCCCCCGCCCCCCACCTGCCCCAGCCGACCTTTCTAGCCTATTCCTTTGCCCAGCCTCCCCAGCTCCACTGCGATCTTTTTCTCACCAGGTCCTCTGCTGTTTCCAAGCATTTATTCACAAGCACAACCCCTGACATATAGTAGGTAGTGATTAAATACTTCTGGATCCAATGAAATAAATACTCATTCTTTATGCCTGGAATGCACTTCTGACCTTCTGTCCCTCCTTCTTTTGAAGTCTATCCACTCATCAATACTGAGCTCAAATATTAACCTATATGAAAATTACCATGATGAGAAAAATCTCTCCCTCCTTCACAGTACTTTGTATCTCCTATGTACCCACTTCATTTCTCAGTATTTTTATTTCTTATCTGTTCTCCTGGGTCATCCATTCATAGGGAGAACTGTATTGCTTTTATCTTCACACCCGTATAGGTCTAGCACAAACGACATGTATCACGTATATGGCGCGAAAAAATAAATATTGGGCTTTTTCGGGGGAAAAAAAATGCTACGATTTACCTCATGTTTAACTATGAAACAAACCCGATCTTTTTGCTAAGTGTGGGGATCTAAAAGACCTGTTATGGGTGAAGAGGCTGGCCCTATTAACACAGGTTCTTAAGGCTAAAAGGTGGCAATGAGAATTAAGGGCAGGCAGGAAGGAGGGTACACAGTGAAAATCAGGGCTTCAGCTGGATCAGAGCACGGTATTTTTTTTTAAAAATGTATTTGGCACAGGGCCTACAGGGTCTCACTAAGTAAATCGGAATTGTAGTGATTCTCCTGTTTTTAGCCTCCCAAGCACTGGGATCACAGTGCCCCCTTGCCACCACTTCCTCTCGATTGCAGTCTCAGTGCACCCTGGGGTCGGGGCCAGCACAGCAGGTTGGGGATCAAATGCCTGGCCCCTGTGTCTGCCTAAGCAGGCACTTTAATCAGAACATGGTTCTATTAGGATGGTTACAATAATTAATACATTGCATACTGTTGTCTTCGTAGTAGTAGAACATAGTACTATTGATGCTCTTTGAGCATCGACCTTCTCAAGCAGCAAGCTGAAAGTGACATTTATTAAAATAAAAACTGTCAGGGGCCAGCAAGATAGCTCAGCAGTCTAAAGTGTCTGCTTAGGGAACCGCAGGGGCCCTGCAGGGACCACAGTTTGATCCCCGGCACCACATGCTGCACCAGCCCCACCCACAGGGCAGGCTGAGGCAGCCATAAATAAATAAAATTTAAAAAAAACACAAAACTGTCGGGCCAGGTAATTCCCACGGCACCCCTGGGTAGGAATCCCTCGCTTTACAGTCCAGTGTGCCAAAAACTCAATGGCTTTTCAGGATGATACAGCCACAGGCAAGGGCAGGAATTCCAACAGACAGATGGGGCCAGCACTGCATTTAAACTCATCCATCTCTTTCTAGTCCTCCTACAGTGATCTTGGTATTTTGAGATACAGTGCTGTCCAAGCTGGCCTCAAACTCATGAGCCCCCTGCATTAGCCTTCCATACTGCCGGGATCACAGTTATGCACCATCATGCCTGACACTGGTAATGCTTTTAATGCTGCATAATTCCCAACTAGATAGTGAATGGAGAAGATACCTGTGAGACAGCAAAGCTGGGAACTTCAAAGCTTTTTGCTTTCCCTCTCATTATGGTCATCTCCACAGAATTTTCAAATGGCTAAACATGCCTGCTGGTTCCTATGGGAACCCAGAGCAGTAAGCTCCACAGAGCCGTCTGGAAAACCTCACAGAGAAAATATTTTCTTCTCTTTCTTAAGAACTTGGCTAGTTTCCAGTTTATGACCTTTAGGATAAGGACTTCAGTTGACTAAACAGTTAATTGGGGAAACTTAGCACAGAAGCATCCCAGGATGAACAGTCATAAAGGAATTTCTCTTCTAAAGGAGATGTCCAAGTAGAGAGCTCTCTGAGAAAGAGAATGACGTCAGTGGGCTTAGAAAGGACACACCAGAGGGCCAACCCGTTAGTCACAGGCCAGAGTGAAGGATACAGAGATGATCAGATTAGGCTGCCCACTGCCCTTATACTAGCATAGTGATGTGGTGGCACAAGAAATAGGGTTCTTGGTGATCCCAAACAGTTAACATCATTTAAATTTCATCAACTGTGAAACGTTGGTAAAAATATTCTGGAAGTTGTATTTTGTCCCTCTGGAGAAACAAGTGCAGCCATGAAAGTTAGCCCTGCTGTTTAGAACTAAAAATATTTACCCACAAACTAATGTCCTAGTGCCCCTTTTGAAATGGGG
The DNA here is from genome assembly GCA_004027915.1 of Capromys pilorides. Taxonomy (NCBI): domain Eukaryota; kingdom Metazoa; phylum Chordata; class Mammalia; order Rodentia; family Capromyidae; genus Capromys; species Capromys pilorides. The sequence goes on from PVKN010004965.1 coordinate 8,421, forward strand.
GGGGGGGGAGTCCCCTCACTATGTTGCCAAGGCCAGGTGCAAGACTGCTGAGGAGCTGAGGTCAGAGGAATGCACCACTGACCCTGGCATCAATATTTTATTCCCTTCTTTTTGTGTGTGATGCTGGGGGCCAAACCCAGGGACCCTCTGCCACTGAGCTGCATTCCCAGCCCTTCTTAGTTTGGGACAGGATCTCTCTAGGTAGCCTTGGGGGCTTTTGGGTTAGCTCAGTGGTTTAAGCGTCTTTGCAGGCAATCCCAGTCAGGCACAGGACATGGCAGTTCGATCCCCAAACCCACACTTAAGGCAGCCTGAGCCAGGAAAAAAAAAAATCTGTCTAGGTGGCTTAGACTTGCTGTCCTCCTTCCACAGCTTCCCAAACAGCTGGAATTACAGGTGTGAACAACCATGCCCAGCTTCAATATTCTTTATAGTTCTTTCCCATCATCAAATACAACTTGATTTAACTAAGTCAACACAAACCAGTTTTTATTTTTTCTCTCAAATTTCTCTGAGGTTACTTTCCCTTTGAATCTTCTCTCATTTTAAGAGAAAAAAAAAAAAAAAAAAAGGAATTTTAACATTTTTGGGAAGAATGTCATTTATCCTTACTTAAAAGTCAAGTTATCAAAATGTCCTCACGTGTACAAGTGTCCTGAACTGTGTACAGGATCATTTTCCTGTATGCAGTTCCTCAGATGTAGTAAAGGCTTATGAACAACTGGATCTGAGTGATGAGCTATGAACTATCTTCATGTGGATACTGGTGGGGAGGGTCCCACTCTCTTGCAGCTGTAAAAATATTCCTTGGCCAAGGTATGTTTATTCAACTGATATGCAGTTGGTATGTTTAATACTGACATCCAAGTAGTCTCAATCACAACTACATGTAGTTTTTAATATCCTGAGACAATGCAGCCATGGTTCTGACAATCATCTGTTATCTTTCAATCACTGGTAAAGAGGGACAGTGTATACAAAAAGGAGAGTGGGTCTCCTAACTCCAGGTAAGGTTTCAAAAGCAGAATTCATCATATTGAGGATCAAAGGCCACTGCAAAGTTAACAGCATACAAAGTAGCTAGAAGCCACCATCTGTTTCAAAGCCTGGTGATTTTTGTTTTTTTCTCTCTTTTTCTGATGTAATTGGCTTTTAAATGGTTCTAGAGCTCTAGACCGAGGCTACATGGAAACAATGGGACTTCAGACCGGCAGCCCTGGGAGACTCAAACAGATCTGTAAGGTCCTTGGACTGAGATCTGGATGGCCTCTCATATAAACAGCCATATTTGTAGCTCCCTGTGTGCACAATCAAGCAGGTATTTACAGAACATATATAAGCTATATATGGAAGCATATATTTGTAACATATAGAAATGTATTTGTGTACATGTAGTTTATTTGCAACGAGTAAAAGAAAAGCAATTTACGCTTTTCTGTGGAACTGTGTGACACATAAAGGTACAAACAAACAGTACTTCTAATGAAAAAATAGATATATGTGAAATATAACTTCTTTTCTAATCAACCAATCAATCACAGGGTCTTGCTATGCTACTCGGACTTATAGTGACCCTTGAGTCTCAGCCTCCCCAGTGCTGCGATTATAGGCATGTGCCACCATGCCTGGTTTAGGTGGCTGGCATGGAATGCAGTACTGGGGATCTAACCCGGGTCCTTGTGCTTGCCAGACAGGTGTTTAGCTATCTCCCTAGCTTCAGTCTTCTTTTTTGGTTTGTTAGTTTTGTGGTACTGGAGACTGAACTCAGGACCTGGCACTTGTCAGGCAGGTGCTTATTCTACTGAGCTATCTCCCCAGTCCTTCAGACTTCTTAATAAGTGCATTAAAAGTAGTTCTGAGGGCCAGGCGTTATGGCTCAGTGGCATACCACCTACCTGGCAAGCATGAGGTTCTGAATCTGACTGCTGGTACCAAACAGAACAGAACAGAACAGAACAAAACAACAAAATAGGTCTGAAGCAGGTTATATCACTTTCTAATATCAACTTCCCAATATTTTTTGATATATCAAAATCATTAAAAATTTTAATAGAGGGGCTGGGGAGATAGCTTCAAGGCACAAGTGCCTGCCTGGCAAGCGCAAGGTTCTGAGTTCAAACCTCGGTCCCGCAAAAAAAAAAAAAAAAAAAAAAAAAGCTTTAGGATGTTTAGATATGAAGTCCTATATACATTGTTCTAGTTTCTTCTGATTATAAACTGTAATCGTTTTTTTAAAGGACAAAAGGAGAAAGTGTCTCACCTTGATAATCTTTTCTACACCAGAAGAACAGATCATGTAGGTGTGGGGATTAAATCGGACCTGGTTAACAATAGATCGATGCCCTTTCAGGACCATGAAGGCTCCATTGACCACCCTGCCAATGCCACCTGGAAGACAAGAACACAAATGTCAAGTGATGAGACAGATGAAGATAAGCAGATAATGACAGACACACATTTCTTAACAGGAGCGCAAAGTTTTTATTAACTATATCACAGCAAAATGCTTCACCTTCTAGGGGGCTTGGGGAGATAGCTCCATGGCACAAGTGCCTGTCTTGGCAAGAGCAAGGTCATGAGCTCGAAACCCAGTCCCACAAAAAAAAAAAAAAAGAATAGAAAAAAAGAAAAAAGAAAGCAAGCATCTTCCAAATAAAAAGTTGCTATGGAAAGAGGGATGAAATGCCTTTTGGCATATGGTTTCCCAGCAGCTTTATTTAGCCTATAAGCACTGCTCACGTCAACCCACTGCAATTCCATTGTTAATGAAACCAAAGCCATTTCCAAACTTTCTCAGGTTTTTGATATTCCAGTTAGAATGCAAAGTATTATCTTAGAAAAGCTGACTGAGCAAAATAGACTGAACTGCTTGGAAACAACAATGGAGCCAGGGATATATACAACCATACACAATGATGGAAACGCACGAAGACATTGTTGATCCATTTGGCCCATGTGTCTATGATGAAGACAGGAAAAAACAACCCCACAAAGAACAAGAGAATTTCTGTCCTCCTCTAACAGTAGGGAAAAACTAAAGGTAAATAAACGAACAAACAAACCAGGCCACTGACAGAAAGCTGTATCTTAAGGGTCATCCTATAGTGCTTCTGCTTCAGTGAATGACAAAAAAGTACCACAGGTCTGGAACTTACAACACAGACTAAAGATGTGTCAGGGTGACACCCATCCCACTCCCACTTTACTTTATTCAAACATTCATCCCAAATTTTTCTTTTTGTTTCTGTCTTTTTGAGACAGGGTCTCGCTACATAGTGAGCTGGCCTTGAGCTCACTTTTGTAGCCCAGGCTGGTCTCGAACTCACATCGATCCTTCTGCCTCAGCCTCCCAAGTGCTGGGATCACAGGCATCGTGCATCGCCATACCTGGCCCATCCCAAACTTTTCTTGACGTCTGTGTCTAAAGGAAAGATGACTAGAATAGTAACTGTTCCTCTGAAGTAACCTTTTTTTTAATTTCTTGCTCTGAATTAGCACTGTCTTCTGGTTTTAGTCTCCTGACACAATTCCTCTTTTGCTGTATGGAAAATCCCCCTCTATTACCATGGATTAAAAAAAAAAAAAAAGCAAAACATTTGGTGGCAAAAGGTTTCAGACTATACTGGTTTGTGTTCTTTGCCTAAATGTTTTCCCAAATTTAACTTCTGGTTTTTTTGAGATAGGCCTCCACTATGTACATATTTTTTTTTCTTTTTTTTTTGCTGGCTCAGCCCACCCTGAGGGTGCTCTGAGGGCATGTCATATGGTACTGCGGATTAAATCGTGCTCCTCTGCACCTGCCTAAGCTTGCCTACAGAGATGCCTTAGACCACTGCGCTATCTCGCCGGCCTCTATATATGGTCTTGAACACACTACGCGCCCAGACTGGCCTCAGATGCGTGGCCATCCTTCTGCCTCAGGCATTTATTACAGGAGCCTATCGCTACACTCAGCTTTCCACACAGCATTTAATTTTATTAATACTTGAATTATTCAGGATGGATAATGTATTAAAGCTACTGAAATCTTAGTCCAATAGAATCCAGTTTGCTAATAAATCACAAAAGAAAAAAGACTAGACCATAGGGGTGGAGGGTATTTAATGGAGAAAGGATAAGGACAGATAAAGCACTGAGCCAGGCTACTGTAGGGTGGGCTGAGAGGCCTATAACAGCCTATATGTACTGTTCCTCGAATGACATGGGGGGTGGTGACTTGGGCCTAGTCAAACCAAAATTAAATGAGAGAATGAGTGAAATGGGGTCCATAGAAATCTAAGGAAATTGAAATAGTTATCTCAATACAGGGGATCACAGAAGGGCTGGGGAGATAGTTCAAAGGCTCAAGTGTCTGTCTGGCAAGTGCAAGGTCCTGAGTTCAATTCCCAGTTCCACAAAAAACAAAACAAAACAAAACAAAAAAACATGATTTTTGGGCTGGTGAGATGGCTTAGCGGTCTAAAGCGTGTGTGTTGGGAAGTTTAGGTCACCGTGCAGGGACTGTGGCTCGATCCCAGGCCCCACGTGCTACAACGCCCCCACCCCTCAGGGAAGGCTGAGCCAGCCATAACACAAACAAATATGTAATGTGGTTGAAGAAAATAAAATAAACTTAAAAAAAAAAAAAAATACAGGGGATCACAAAAACCCAGAGAAGCTTTCTTGGGCCTATTTCTTTTCTCGATAAGGTTGGTTTGACCGGAATGTCTGCTTGTGGTAATCTGAAATCTACTTTTCTACCACTGCCCCTGCAATGGTAGTGGCGGTAGCTTGCTGGTGGTGACCAGCAAACAAACTTCAGGTTAAACTTACTTCAGACCTCATGTTCCATCCTACTGCTTCCAAATAAAGAAATTTAAGTGATGTATCTCAAGTTATACTAGTGAATGTCAGAGGCAGGATTTGAATCACAGTCTGTTTGGCTATAGTTCCTAATATGGTTTCCATTGTATCCATTGTCTTTAGGAGATAAAAGGGCTTGAGTAGGACCAGAATCAGAAGCTTTTAATAATTTCTAAGTTCTTCCAGCATAATCAAATGGGTTAGCTTTCTTTGAAGTCCTAAATTAAACGGGGTGGGGTGGGGGGTGGTGGGGGTGTTGGGTCTACCCAATGGTACTCTGAACGCCAGAACATCACCATGGGGTATTTCTTTACCTTGCTGAATGCACCATGGGAACAGAACTGGCTCTATCTTACTTCTTCCTGCAGCTGGAACCTCTGGTATAAGGCTTAACTAAGGTAAAGTGGATACATGCTAAGTACTTGCGACTGAAAAGTGGCATTTTTGAATAAATAATGCAGAAGGAAGACAGAAGGTCTCGTCTGTTCAAAAATAAACTGAAGGTTTACTGACAAACCAATCCTTCTGTCCAAGGTTACACGGAAAACAATTACACTAAATTTAGATCTAAAAAAGTAAAGGGTTTCAGTGTCTGAAAATTCAGACCACGGAAAAATCATTTCTTTTGTTTTTTTTTTTTCCATGAACTGTAACCTCATCTGATTTCTCCTCCTGGCAGCCACTTTTTTTCCCCTCTTACTATGTTCCCCAGGATGCTCTTGAAAAATGTGAGCTTTCTGCCTCAGCCTCCCAAGTGTGCAGGATTATAGGTGTGTAGTACTGCAACTAAGTTTGGTAGTAATTTTTAATATGAGGATTTTTTTTTTCCCCTCTTCCCACCCAAAGTGGTACCACTGGTACCTGGAAAATGTGAAAGAAGCACAAAGTTAATGGAGTCAAGACTGGGGGGTGAAAATGGGTACAGAAAAAAATTACTGTAGTAATTTTCCAGGAGTTTACAAGGTAGCTACCATGGCTTATATCTAGATGTCCCCAGCAAGCTTCACACATTCATGGGGGGTACTTTTTGGAGGTAGCTGAATCTAGATGTATTAAAGTAGATTAAGGGTGTGATAACTGCATTGGTCTACTGGTTTAATCAGGGATTGAACTAAGGACCTTGTGCTTGCCAGACAAGCTTATTCTACTGAGCTATCTCCCCAGCCCTGTCTACTAGTTTAAATTGTCCTGGGTGTGGGTAATCAGAAGCCCCGACCTGGATGTGGGTAGTGCAGATCAATAGGATTTAAATGCTGACATAGCCAAGATGGTAAAAATAGAGTCAGGCATATAAGAAGGATATCACAAATGACTGCTAAATAGAAATTAGTGAAGGACAACTGCTAGGCATGTATTTGTCTCTGTCTCTCTTTTCCTCCTCTCTATACCCAGCTTAAGAAACATGATACAGGAAATACTTGCAACACTCCGTGGAAGAACCTTATCTGGTAGCTATACACTGAGTTCTCAAACAATGTTGCAAAACATACTGATAAGGCAGACTGTGAGGAAATACATAGAAAGATGATACATGTTTATGAAGAGACAACTGATCAACTGATCACATCTCTAAAATTACCTTCAGAGAATTTAGCATGTGATATTCACCATGAATCCAATGATTAATTCATTTTTATCCCAACTCATCTTATTTGGCCTATGTGAAATTCAGCATAGTCACCTTTGCCATGGTTTTCCTACTACCTCACTGGTTAATCTTTCTTGATCTCTTTCTAGCTCCTTGTTTTGACTTCTAAACTTTGGAACATCTTAGGACTCAGTCCTTCTCTTAACCAGCTATACCGGCTTAGGGATTCTGTCCATTGCTATGGCTTTAATTACTAACTGTGCTACCAAAACTTATTTATTTTCTTTTCTAGTCCAGATCATTTTTGAACTTTAGACCTCCAAATTAACATCTCTACCTGATATTTAAAACTCATCTCGAATTACCTAACCTTGCCCATCTTTTAGAAAACCCTTATGGTTTTATGTTCAGAATACACATTCCCTACCACTTTGCTAAAGTGCTACTACTCGCCTGTGAGAGTCCTTGCATGTCTCCCCATTTCTCTGCCAGTCCAATTCCTACCATCTATCCTCAACCAGCAGCCAGAGGAATCCTAAAATAGGCCAGAACACTGACTCTTCTGCTCAACAGTGTTTAATGGCTCATTTGTTCAGGAAAAGCCCTTGTAGCTGACCATGGACATTAGTCGTGCCCCCTAAGTTGGGCTTCAGCTCCAACCACTCCGCCTGCCTTCATTCTGCCTCAGCACTTTGCCTTCTGTGGAATTTATCAAGCACACACCAGGCACACTGTTCCTGGCTTTTGTGCATGGTCTTCATAAAGTCCTCTTCCCTCAGACTGCTGGACACTATCACTTTTTGTTCAAATGTGACCTTTGAATGAAGTCTACACTGAACATCCTGCATTCTAAAACTGCATACCAGGGGCTGGGCAGATAGCTCAGTGGCTTAAGTGCTGGCCTGGCAAGTACAAGGTCCCAAGTTCAATCCCTCATACTCAAAACAAAACACAACAGCATTCTCACAATCACTCCCACTACATCACTTTCTAGACTCCTTACTCTGCTTTACTTCTTCCACAGAAGGTCCAGTGCTTTAATCTATTTGTTGTTTCTACTGTTTGTTGATTTCCCTTGCTAGAATGTAAGCTCCAGGATGGCAGGCCTTCTTTGTCTCTGTGGTATCCTATGCCATAGAACAGTGCCTAGCACATAGTAAGTTTTCAATAATCATTTTACGAGTGGTATGCAGGGTAAAAAGTATTTTACCGGTGAGCTCCACTGCCCAACAGGTGCACTATTCTCAATTGTTTCTCTGCCTCTCCTTCCTGCTGCCAATTTCAGATGTTTATTTTATAACATGTTTACTGTGGTAAGAGCAGAGAAAAAAAGCTGCTGAAATCCTACTTATCCTTTAGGGTTCTTCACAATGTTAATTACATGAGAACTATGCCAATCTCCCCAAATCTCTTCAACCTCTCCTTAAATGAACCTTGAATTCTACTTAAATAAGCATGTTTTGTGTGAATATGCACACACACGTGTGCAGAACCTTTTCATATCCCTCGTATATTAGAAATTCACTGACTCTTTTTGATGGCCTAGACAGCTTTGCCTAATGTTTTATTGAGGGATACTCAGTAAATGAACAAACTGACAAACTGAAGTAAATCCCCTTGTTTCTCTGCAATGAAGCTTCAGGGAGATTAAAGCTATCACCTGCTAAAATGAGGATTAATAAGTAGCTGCTGAGATAATCATATTTCATTCTTTATTGTACTTGGTAGAATTACAAGTGTACTGCAATGATGGACAGAAGATTGTATCTCCTCTTTTAAATAAGAGATACCCAAGCAACCTTTCAGCATTTCTGAAAGGCCTGCGTGAACAGTTGTAGGGCCTTCAAGTTTCAAAACACAAGTCACAATCGAGGATACTGATAACTTAGAACAGTGGCCGACTCCTGGAGACTGTGGAACCCCTGAGATGAGAGAAGCCAGACGGCAGTGTCAGTGCTGTCAATAAGACTCCACAGACAGCGATGATTAATTGTACTTAAAAGTCAATTACACTGAGTTCTTTTATCACATGTACTTCATATGTGTTTGCAATGAACTACTTACGACCAATTAAAAAACAGTTATTTTTCCAATTACATGGGAAGAAAAAAACCAGATGTGGAGGTCTAACTCACTGAGCGGATGCATGTCTAGAAAAAGGAAGCAAGAGAGCAAACACACATATGCCGGATCATCATTACCACACACTTACAGCTGTTACCAGCCTACTCTTCAGCTTACTGCCAGTGGGGTGGGTGCCGTGACTTTGCAGTGAAAATCATGCTGCTCCCTGCCATTGAAGGAAAATCTGTCAAATAAGGCAAGCCTTTTAAACTACTGATGAGTCAAGAGCAGTCTTCATGTAGGAACACCACCAGAAAGGCGTCAAAGGACAATGTCTTGATCTTTAAGGAGTTTTAAAAGAATACTGAAAAAAAGAGATGATAGAACATGCCTGTAATCCCAGCACTCTGGAAGGCTGAGGCAGGAGGACTGCACATTTAAGCCCAGCCTGGGTAACTCAGTGAGACACTGTCTTAAAAAAAAAAAGGGGGGGGGGGGAGCTGGTAATGTAAGTAGCTCTGTGGGAAGGTTTTAGGTTTAAGAGGAAAATTGGGAGAAAAATCACCCCTCAAGTTTTTCAGCCAGTGTATAACTATGTGATCTACATCCTTGAGTGTGAGATTGTGAGATTCTAGGGGGTATGTCATTGTGCCTAGCCGAGAAAGCTTTTTTCTTTTTTTAATTTGATACAGGATCTCACTACGCAGCCCAGACTCATAGTGATCCTCCTGTTTTCAGCCTCCCCAACACTGGGATTACAGGAGTGCACCACCACACTCAGGCTCAATGGCTAGCTCAGGGCGCCTAGGGGTAGAGCTGGCAAGGCACGTGGTTCTGGGGATTGAACCCAGGTCCCTGTGCTTGTCTAAGCAGATGCTTAAGTCTGCTGAGCTATCTCACAAGTCCCTGAGAAGGCTTTCTTAATGAGTAATAACAGTCATTGAGCTGGGCATGGTGGCACAAATCTGTAATCCCAGCACTCAAGAGGCTGGGGCAGGAGGAGCATTTGAAGTTTGAGACCAGCCTAGGCTACAGTGAGCTCAAGCCAGTGAAACTGCACAGTGGGACTTTCTCTCCAAAAAAAAGGGGGGAGGCATGGCAAGATAGCTTAGTGGACTAAGTGCTTGCTTAGGTTAAGTGCAAGAGTTCGATCCCTGGCACCACATGCTGTACCGGCCCCATCCCCGGGCAAACTGAGCCAGCAATGGAGTCCAGGCGTGTGTAATTCCAGCACTAGGGAGGCTGAAAATGGAAGGATCATTACGAGTCCCAGCTGCATAGTGAGATAATGCACATACAAAAAAAGGGGTGGGGGGAGAAAAGGGAACAGAAATATTTCATTACATTTGCCAGATCTATTACTTCTAGTCCTAGGTTACTTAGGAGAAAATGTTTTTGAAGTCATAGGTCTATACTGATCTTAACTATTCCCAGCAATGACTGTGTTATATTTGAGTGCAGCCAAAAGATTCCTAAGACTCCTAACTCAATATGTAATACCATAGTAAGAGTGAAGCATCTCACATTTTACAGAAGAAAGTGAGACAGGCAACTACTGTTAATTAACTTGCCTACCATTGTTCACCCAGTTAATACAGCACTGGATTTAAACGCAGAAATGATTTTAATGCTCCTTCCATATATAATTTATTACTATTTCTCTTCAGAATCACCAAATAAACACAGATGCACTGGGCCAGTGGCATGAATACCTGCCTGGCAAGTGCAAGGTCCTGAGTTCAATTCCTAGTACAAAATCAATCAATCCATCCATCCCAAAAAACCAGATGCTCTTTTAGTTGGGTGTAGTGGCATATACCTGTAATCCCAGTATTAGCAAGGCCGAGGCAGGATTCCTAAATTCAAGGAGTGAGCTCAAGTCCACCCTGAACTACATAGCAAGACACTACCTCAAAAATAAAAAACAGTGGGGCGTGGTGGCGCACGCCTATAATCCCAGCACTTGGGAGGCTGAGATGGGGATGGGTGTGAGTTTGAGATCAGCCTGGGCTACAAAAGTAAGCTCAAGACCAGCCTGAACTGCATAGTGAGACCCAGTCTCAAAAAGACCAAAAAATAAAAAATAAAAAAGCAAAAAGCAAGTGCCCTTCTTACCTCCTTCAGAATCACAAAATAAACATTCTGGCGCGCCTTTTCTTTGTTACACTAAACCTCTTTACTCTTATTTATTTCTCTAATCATAAAGGGTTTCATTTTCCAGAAATCAGTTATTATTTCACATGAACTAAAAAAATATAACCCAACCTTGCCAGGCAGCAATTATTATTATTATTATTATTATTATTATTACTATTATTGTGGAACCGAGGATTGAACTCAAGCCCTTGCACTTGCCAGGCAAGCACTTATTCTACTGAGCGATCTCCCCAGCCCTCAGGCAGCAAGTATTCCGATGGGTATGGGTCTCAGGATCTACAAGTGACCAACTCAGTCCACTCTGAAGCTATGTGAAATATTTAGCCCAGTTAAATCAGAACTGTTTATATAATAAATTGCATCTCTCTGTGGTGTTTGTGTAGCAACAAAAAGACTAACAGTCTTCACAAGTGAGAAAGTAGAGAAGAAAAGGATTCTTTTGGCCTTTGGCTCATGTGCAGGACTTCATTGGCATTTGGCACATGCTGTGAAGCATGGAGCAGGTAGGCGATAAACGTGGACTGCTGGCCATCTAAGTACTAATTACGCCATTAGGTGTATGACAGCAAGCCAACTTCCTCTGTTAGCCTGCCTCAGTATATTATACTCAACAGGTACCCAGGGAATTGTGAACACGTTTGTTCGTGGCCCCATGTCTTAGTTACTTTCTACTCGTTGCTGAGACAAATAGCTGACAATCAACATGAAGGAAGGAAAGGTTTATTTAGCTCACAGTTACTGGAGGTTTCAGTCCATATTCGGCTGACCCAAGGCTGAGTGGAACAGGGCAGAGAGCATCCAGTTCATGGTGGCAGAACAGCAACAATCACAACAGAGGCAACCGACCAACCAGGAGAGCAGAGAGCAACAGCACGAGTCTGTCTGTCTGTCTCTCTTTATGTCACATTCAGGCTCTCTGCCTTAGCCTATCTGCCTTAGGCCACACCCACAATCTCAGAAGTACTAAAACACATAATCCTAGTAGATCCTAAGTCAAGCCTCGAACTCTAGAAGTCCCCTCCCCATGACTGCATGTGGCTTTGGGGGGACAACTACACATAAACCATAACACCCCATAATTGTCTTAAGTCAAAAAGAGGCAGAGAACTGATTAAGAGTTTCCTAACAGAATTTTTTTCATCAAAGCCAGGACTGAATGTAGCCTCAAATGCTTTGTTTAGCTTGTCGAATATTTTTAAAAACTATGAGTTAATTGCTAACATTTAGAAATATGAGGGGGCCGGCGAGATGGCTCAGTGGCCTAAAGCGCCTGCTTAGGCAGCCATAGGGACTGCGGTTCGATCCCCGGCACCACATGCTGCGCCAGCCCCACCCCCAGGGCAGGCTGAGCTGGCCAGAACACAAATAAATAAATAAATAAATAAATAAATACATACATACATACATACATACATACATACATACATAAATAAATGAGGTTAAAAAAAAAAAAACCCAGAAAGAAATAGGTATTATACATAAAAATGAGAAGTACCAAGTATACACTCAGAGCAGCTATGCTTTGCTGCAGCCCACCTGCTCAGGAAAATGCCCACCAGACACAAGTAGAGGCCTGAGGGTGACCAGATGAAGTCTGAAAGACGCTTTTAAAAAGGCCCATGAGTCACAGCACAAGGTAGAATTAGACAAAAATCTCTGAGGCCCACAGTTTCACTACCTTATTAGGCTCTTAGAATCACAGTTTTAACTGCCAGGCAAATACTGTCCCATGTAGGAGATAAGATTTCTCTTTTGGGAAACTAATTTCAATAGTAGGAAGTCAATGGAGAATGCCCCAAATGAAAAACTAAAAAGGAAAAAAAAATTTTTTTAAAAAAGTGTTACAGGGAAAGCCAGGGAGATTACTGTGTTTTTTTAAAATGAACCTTTCAACATCACTAAGAAGTCCTTAATTATGAATAGTTAAGTAAAGAAAAAAGGAACAAGAAGAAAGCACAGAAAGCAAAAAGATTCATGAATAAGAAAAAAGAAGAAACTGTGGGTGGGTTGTGTCAGAATAGTGGTAGGAAGATTGAACCCGTGAAGAGTAGAGGCTTGCTAAAAATAGTCTAAAAGGTACGTTAGCAACAAGCAGAGCAAGCTGACAAAGGGACGGACCTTGTGATTTATGATGTAATGCTGAAGAGAAATACAGAAAAACAAACTCAACAACTAGTTAGAGAATCCAACAAAGATAATCATAAGGGGCTGTCCTATCTACACAGAAACCCAAGCGCCCAGAACCAGCCGCAGCCTGTGTGGAAACAATGGGTTTCTAGCCAGCTCTAATTGAAGTAGATCATGGGTTCTGCGGCCTCTACAATGGCTTATGTGATACGGGGTGTACTTTTTGAAGCACCACATATGTAGCACACTTCAGAATAAATGAGCCAAAGAATTTAAATTAATCCTTAAACAGCAGTAGGACTAATTTGTAAAAATCAGTTCAGCAAAAGAACCAACATCATTTCTCTGAGGAATTACTAAATAAACTTGAGAGTATGCTTTCCGAAGAACATCTAGAAGAGCACACGACACCACTTTATAAGAAGAGGAAGGAATCGGATGGGGTACAAATGCACAGAGAAAAAAGTGAGGAACAAAGAGGGCTCCAGCAGGCTAAGGAGCAGGACCTCGGGAGAAACCAAACTGCTGGCACCTAGGTTTTACACTTTCAGACTTCAAAACTGTGAGAAAACAAAATGTTTAAGCCATTCAGTCTGATGTGTTGTTATTGTAGCACTGGCAGACAGGTAATGCTAAGGCACCAGAGAAATGACCAGGGAAAGGAAAAAACCCATAAACTAATTCTTCTCTGTTTGTTTTTTATAGAAATGTGAAACATTCCAGAGAATGATCCTGGAAAGGAAGGAAGATTACACATTTTCACATTTAACTGTTAACAAGCTTTTAAGATCAGCTGAAATACACACTGCAGCCCAGAGCTCATCTCCTAGCCATCAGTCTACTGTTAGCAGGAGCAGGATACAACACAGCAACCTCCAGGGCCTCACGTCACGCTGGTTAGGTGGACCACTGCTGTCCCACCAACAGTGTTGTTTCATTCATGCTTTTCAAATCTAGCAGGAAAATCACCTTTTAACTTTAGTAACTAAACCACTGCAACTGGACAGTTAATATTGAAAGTGGGACTCAACAGGTTTTAAAAAGTAGATGTTTATTAACTATATCATTAATTCCAGAACAAGCAGGGCCAGCTGGATAGCTCAGCAGATTAAAGCATCTGCTTAGGCAGACACAGGGATCAGGGTTGGATCCCCACCATGCTGAGCCGGCCTCGCCCCCAGGGCGCACTGAGACCAGTGACTGAGACTGGGTGTGGCAGCGCAAACCTATAATCCCAGTGCTTGGGGGGCTGAAAAAAGAAGAATCACTACATGTAGTGAGATCCTGCACTAAATACATTAAAAAAAAAAAAAGGCAAAGCAAAAATTTCCTTTTTTTATTGATGTTAGAAGTGTAACTCAGGAACTTGTACTTTCCAGGGAGGCACTGTGATCCCTGGTCTCCTTCAATGTTAAGCAGTAGACAAATACTGTGCCATATACTTGGCCTAGACCTCTATTATTGTTGTGGTAGTCATTTTTCCAGCTTGATGTGATATATCATCTAGAGCAGATGGCTATGTTGAGATATTCTTAGTGTACACACACACACACACACACACACACACACACACACATTTAGGTTGGTAAGAAAATACCAGAAGATACTATTATCAAAAATAAAGATGGATGATTCAGGTACTTGAAAACTCAGGTGATTTACATCTAATTTTATGAAAAGTTACAGGTTTTCTCAGAATATCTCTAGAGCAAATGTGGAAATACTTCTTTGATGTCTGAGGTTCTTAAAACCTCAGGAAATGCACCTCTCAACAGACAAAGCCTCCCTTAGTTAGCATCACCAGGGAGACAAAGGAAAGGAAGAGCCCTAACAGCTGTTTATACAGCTGTAAGCTGAAGTGTGGAGATGGGTTGTAAAGCAAAAGCAAGTAAAGCAAGACAAAAGCATTCCAAGTTTGAAAATAAGAGGAGCCAGGAAACAGGGCAATCTGTACAGTGTAAAATGAAAGGTCTTCAGAGGAATAAAAAAAAAAAAAGTTGAAGCATCATTTTTAAGTTTTCCTTTGGTGATTTTTCTAATAAACTGTTTATTAAATTAAAAGAGATATATAACCTCCAAGAGACCGATCTATCCTCTCAGGGCATCACACGACAGAAGTCAGCACAGCCAACAGTAACAGTGGGTTCATATACTGAGGACATACCTGCTTCTGGATCGGCAGGAATTCTCCACATATACAGGTTGAAGTCATCAGAGCCTGAAAGGATATACTGTTGGGACAAAAAATATATATATTATTTTATAATTGGATATATTACTGTCCAATTATGGTGTAGAACAATGAATTACAATAATACTCATATATTGACATTATACATCCGTATCTTTTTATGTGTATAAAGAGAGAGGGAAAAAATAAACATAACAAATGGGCATGTATTTATAAGGCACTACACAGCAAATATCCTTCTAAAAATACTTGCAAATCAAAAAGTTTGCTGATTAAAAATCAGCAATTACACAAAAATTTACAAGTGGGTGAAGGATTTTTTTTTTCCAGAACTGGGGATCGAACTCAGGACCTTGCACCTGCCAGGCAGGCACTTGTGCCCCTGAGCTATCTCCCCGGCCCTGGGTGAAGGATTTGAACAGATATTTCTCCAAAGGTTATACAAATAGTCAAAAAGTATAGGGAATGATGTTCAGTATTACTAGTTATCAGGGAAATGCATATCAAAACCACAATGAGACACACTGCACACTATCAGAATGGCATTACCAGAATGGAGACCATCAGAAGTACTAACCAGGGCCAGGCACGGTGGCACATGCCTATAACCCTAGCACCTGGGAAGCTGAGGGAGGAGGATTACTATGACTTTGAAGCTAGTCTGGGCTACACACGAAGCTCAAGGCCAGCCTGAATTACATGAGATCTTGTCTCAAAAACACCAAAAAACAAGCAAGCAAGCAAGCAAGCAAGCAAGCAACCAACCAACCATCCAAACAAACAAGTAAAAACCAACCAAATACAAGCCACAAAGAGAAGGCAAGTACCTATAAGACAAAGTGGGACCCTGTTACTAGTACATGAAATGGTGTAGCCACTGAAGCAGTAAGAAAATTTCTCAAAAAATTGACTATGTTATATAATTCAGAAATTATAATCCTAGATATACATCCAAGAACTAAAAGCAAGGATTTTTCTCTTTTTTTGTATTTTTTAGGGAAGGGTCTACAGGGTGTTCAGAGTCTTACTACTAGATTAGATTCATAGTGATCCACTTGTTTACAGCCTCCCAAGAGCTCGGATTACAGGCATGCAAAACCACGCCCAGTCTCAACTGCCTGTCAGGCACAGCAGAAAAGCAAGGATTTTAATAAACATCTGTATATGCTGTATACTCATGTTAATGGGGCAATTTATAATAGTCAGAGGTGAAAGTAGCCTAACTATCCACTGACAGATAAATGGATAAACAAAATGTGGTAAAATATTATTCAACCTTTTTTAATTCAGTCTTTAAAAGGGAAATTCTAATACATGCTACACTATAAGTAACCCTTGAAAAATTATAGTATGTAAAACAAAGTAGAATCACACACAAAAAAATACTGTATTAATGAAGTACTGAAGAGTAGTGACATTTTATAGAAACAGTAATTGGAAAGATGGCTGCCAAGGCTAGGGGAGCAGAGACTACAAAGTGGGTGTTTAATGGGTGTAGAGTTTTGGTTTGGGATATTAAAAAATTCCTGCGACCAACAATAACAATAGCTATGCCACGATGAGAACGTACTTAATGCCATCAAAGTGTACATTTTTATCATGAACCTTTTTTTTATCCCTTTAAATCAGGATTTCACTAAGCAGTTCAGGTTGGTTTTCAATTTACTTTGTAACCCAGGCTGGCCTCAAACTTGCAGTGATCCTCCTGCCTCAGCCTCCTGAATGCTGGGATTAGAAATGTGTGCCACCATGTCTGGCTTATTAACTTTTTTTTTTGTGGGACTGGGGTTTGATCTCACAACCTTGCATTTGCCAGGCAGGCACTTGTGCAATGGAGCTATCTCCCCAGCCCCTGGCTTATTAAATTTTAACATTTTCTTTTCGATGCTTGGGATTGATTCCAGGGCCTTGTACATACTATACTTCCAGCCCCTGAACTACGAATGTTGAAATATTCAAAAGAGTAAATCTCAGGTTACTATAATTAAAATAAAAAGCGTAGAAAATATGAAGTAGGGCTTCCCAGAGATTTTTCTGTTTAACACATGAGGCCAAGCATCCTGAACTTCTCTGCGGCTGATATGTTTGAGCAGGAAGACACTGCCAAATCAGCCAAAGTTAAGGTCCAGGGCATAATCAATCCTTTCTTATGTGGCAGTTTAAATTGCCTGACTTCAAAAAAGTCACTGTGCCAGCTCTATTCTAAGGTAGACTCAAAACCATTGCCCAACACTGTTCAATGGTAACAAGTAAGCGGTCCTGGGAGCTCATGTTTAAAAAAATTAATAAAACTTTTACTTAATGTTGAGGTCATGATTACTTTCTGCTTTTTGGCCCCATCTGGTTATAACTCTAGAAAAATGAAGGCCTACTGTTTTCTAGAGAAAACATCTTAACTGAAAAGGGCACTGTGAAAATTTTCACAAGTAAAAATTCAATATACAGGGGCTGGGGAGATAGCTTAGCAGTCTAAATGTCTGCTTGGCAAGCCCAAGGATTCAGGTTCAAGCCCTGGTACTGTATGCTGTGCTAGTCCTGAAACCCTGGGCACACTGTACTGGCCACCGAAACCAGGAGGGCATGATGGTGCACACCTATAATCCCAGCGCTGGGGAGGCTGAGACGGGATGTTCACTACGAGTTTGAGCTGTGTAGTGAGACCCTGTACCAAATAAATAAAGAAAGAAAGATAGATAGATTAAAAAATAAGGGCTGCCGTGGTGGCACATGCCTGTAATCCCAGCACTTGGGAGGCTGAGGCAGGAGGATCAGTGTGAATTTGAGATCAGCCTGGGCTATAAAAGTGAGCTCAAGGCTAGCCAGAACTGCAGAGCGAGACCCTGTCTCAAAAAGACAAAAAAATCAATCAATCAATCAATTAATTCAATATATATGTAAGCTCATGCTTCACATAAACACTAAAACTACTAAAACTTAGTACTTTACTAAAGTACTTTCTTTTTTCTTTTTGGCGGAACCGGGGACTGAACTCAGTCCTTTACGCTTGCCAGGCAAGCGCTTATTCTACTGAGCTATCTCCCCAGCCCCAGTACCTTCTTTATAAGTGTGTGTGTGTGTGTGTCCGCGTGCGCGCGCGCTTGAGACACGGCCTGTCTGAGTCCCTTCCTGGTTCTCCTAAAAATCCGTTATTGGAATTCCACCAAGTTAATTCCAATCTACCACTCCCAGCACAACCCACGGTGATAACAAAGACACTAAGATATATATATATATATATATATATATATAGATATAGATATATAGATATATAGATATATAGATATATATATAAAATTAATGGGGAGTCAAGGGGCCCTAGGTCTAGCCATGAAAGTGGCTTCCAGAACAAAAGAGAGTGACCCAGGGCTCCACTTGGGCTTTACTCATTGGAAAAGGGGGAGTGGCTTGTGAAAAGGAATTTTGGGAAGGTGAGCACTGAAGGGAATTGTGGAAAGAAGATGAGCACTGTGAGCTGGGCTAGGTAGGAGGCCTGCATTCACTTCTGCCATATTCAGAGATGTACAAAGGACGTAATGTGCATTATGCTATTGAGCTAGTATCTAATATTTTGGGGGTCTGGTGCTTCAGCTCTGATGTATAATCTTTCAAGCCTCAGGAAGTCATAGCCTCTATCTCGAGGCTCGATCCCAGCTGACACCGTGGAGCATTGGCTCTTCGTCCTGTTATTAGGGAAACACGCGTGCCATATTCAAAAATTACCACCAGCACCTTGGCTAGACCAATACACACTGCTTAAGGCCAACTGAAAGGATAATGAGAAGTCCTAGCCAGCTCTGTACATTTCAATACGAGGGAATAGGGTCAGGTTCAGTCAAAATGGAGACGGTCGCTCTTCTTTCAAGGAGAGCTGCTCAGGTGGTCCTCCACAACGGTCTTACTCTGTAGTTCAGACTGGTCTTGAACTCATTTTGTAGCCCAGGCTGCCCTTCAACTTATAGTGATCCTCCTGCCTCAGCCTCCCCAGTGCTGGAACTACAGCAGTGCACCCCTCTGCTTGATGCTGCAATCATGTAAAGGTCAACATACTAGCCTTCAAAACATGTGAAAGCACAATGACGGAGGTAAAGGCAGGTGTGTTTAAAGATAAAACAAAGGCTACGTAAAAGGATTAAGGAAAGCCAGGCATGGCAGCACACACCTTTGGTTGTACGCTGCGAGGCTGAGGCTGCCTATGTTATACAGTAACTTAGCTAGATCCTGTCTCAAAATAAAAAAAAATAAAAAAGGGTTGGGGGTATAGCTCAGCACAGAGGCTCTGGGTTCAATCCCAGTACTGTCCTAACTCTGCAACACTAACTCTTAGTGATTAGTTCAGGGCACAGTGGAAAAAAGCAGTGGGCTATTTTCTCATCTGCAAAACGAGAACTGCACCGATGGTCCCTGAAGCACTCTGGTATCTGCAAAAACAACAGAGTGACAACCTGGATTCCTGAAAGCTTATATCAAGTAGAAAATGCTTTTTTAAAAACTTCATTTATTTATTTATTTACTTATGTTATGGCCGGCTCAGCCTGCCCTGGGGGTGGGGCTGGCGCAGCATGTGGTGCCGGGGATTGAACTGCAGAACCTGCAGTTGCTTGAGCTTGCCAAAGCAGGCGCTATAGACTGCTGAGCCATCTCACTGGCCCTCAAGTAGAAAATATAAAACAAACAGGTATGCAGCATCCATTCCATATGTGGAAGTCGGTGGGTGCCATGAAGAGAAATGAGGAGCCTGGTGATTCACTAAGTGGAGATTCAAGAAGAGAAGGATCTGATTACTGAGCCAGCTTCACAGCAAGGTGTAGTATAAAAGGCAAAGGAACGGAAGGGGCAAAGATGAAGCAATGGCTAACTACAGTCTGTTTCTATAACAGGAATAGGAAGCAGGGCTTAGCCTTCTTCTTGCTATCCTCTTCCTGTCCTTCAGGTCTTGCTGCTTTGTGTACTTTGCCTGATCTTCAACTGCCAGCATCACTACTCTGCCTGAGAGTTTTCTCCAGAGCCTTTTAGCCAGCCAAATTCTCTAGGAATGAACATCACCAGGAGCAGCCCAACCTCTCTGCTCCCAGATAAAACTCAGGCTTGTGTCCCCTGAAGGGTCCATCAGCCGCTGTCCACAGGAGCTGGCGCACCTCTTTCTTTCTTTTCTTTCTTTCTTTTTTTTTTTCTTTCTTTCCTTTCTTTTCTTTCTTTCCCTATGTCACTTCTCCACTCCTCTGCCATTGTTTACTGTGCTTCCAAATAAACTCGCTGTACCTAAAACTTGGACCCCAATTAGAATAAAGGGGTGAGGAGTAAGAACACAAGAGAACAGCCCACTAATTATATGTATATGTGTTAGGTAACATTTATCACTCAACGTCTTTTTTTTTTAAGCAACCAGGGTTTGAACTCACGACACTGCACTCGCCAGGCAGGCACTTGTGTCATGGAGCTATCTCCCTGGCCCCATCACTCAACATCTTATTCATGCTGTGTTATAAGAGGCTATAAGCTTCACACAGAATTCCTGCTTCTCCGCCTCTCTATCCAAATCTCCACAAACTAAGTAAATAGAACTGGAAGAAGAGTATTCCAGGAGACAGCACAAAGTTCTGGGCTATTTCAAGATATAAAGTAGCTGCTCAGAGCTACCTGCTCCCTTTAGAGCTATTCAGAAGTAAAGACTATTTCAAAGTAAATAGAACACAACAACAGTAATCTAAAGCTAGGCTTACCAGAGGTTTTACTATTTCGTTATGTAGAATCAGCACTATCCTAACTGTTCACTAGGGCAAAGCCCTGAAAAGGTAAAAGACTGGCGGACAGAATGCTGACTCAGAAGACTGCCTTAAAAGGAAGAAAATTTTCCTACAGAGTTAAGTCCTGTCAGTTTTTATATGACAGTTCCTAAAATATAAAGAAAACACACAGAGCGTATAAGCTTCCTCTCGGAGATGACAGCTGTTGACTGCTCTACCTTTTAAAACTAATTTTTCCACCTTCTACAAGGGAACATCACAGGAGCTTTCCAAAGATGGGTCTTGACCTATGAATACATGTAGGCAGGTTGCTTAGGTATTCACATACAGAGTGAAATTGCAGAATGCTCTGAGGAAGAGCTGGGCGTGGTGGCACATGCCTGTAATACCAGCACTTGGGAGGCTGAGGCAGGAGGATCTGTGTGAGTTCGAGACCAGCCTGGGCTACAAAAGTGAGCTCAAGGCCAGCCTGAACTGCATAGCAAGACCCTGTCTCAAAAAAAAAAAAAATGCTGTGAGGAATTCATTTACATTATTTTGTAGTTGTCTACTGGACCCTTGCCAGCATTAAAAGCTGGCTGCCTGCAATACTTCATTAAATAATATTTACTCAATGTCTCCTATAGATCGGGCACTGTTTAGGGAAAGGATACAGAACTGACTACAAGAGACCCGCCATCCCTGCCCACATGAAGCTAACATCCTATTGAACAAAGAAAAATACTATATTTACACATAATGTGGATAAGAGGAAATTAGTTCAACAACGAATTTTATATGTGTATGTACATGTAAGGTAAGTGTTAAAGACTAAATGGAAGTGATGGGTGTGGGTAGTTTGTTTTATATAGGGTGGTCACAGAAGGCCTCTCAGATAAAATGGCATTTTGAGCAGAGCTCTGAGACAAATGAAGGAGCAAGGTATGTGGATGTCTGGAAGAAGAGTATTCCAGGAGACAGCACAGAGTTCTGGGCTATTTCAAGATATAAAGTAGCTGCTCAGAGCTACCTGCTCCCTTTAGAGCTATTCAGAAGTAAAGACTATTTCTAAGGGGCTGGGTGCAGAGGTGCATTTGCATCATTACGGCTGCTGGAAAGATTCCTCTTCAAAAACTGAGTTGCCACTGACACTGCCTCCTGGACTTGGGCTGGCTGAAGCCTCGGACTGAGGCTTGCTAATGTTTAGTGCTCTAGAGGGCACTTCAAGTGTTGGTAGGCTCTCCCACAAATTCCTGCTGTGGGATGCAGTGGAAAATGAACAAGAAAACAAAGATAAAATTCCAGCACCACTCACTCGCAAAAGAAACTCAAAATAAATAAGCACTCAAAATAAATAAGAACTGGGGCCAGAGAGATGGTTCAGTGGTCTAAAGCGCCTGCTTAGGAGGGCTCAGGCAACTGCAGGGACTGCAGTTCGATCCCCGGCACCACATGCTGCGCCAGCGCCACCACCAGGGCAGGCTGAGCCAGCCACAAAATGAATAAATAAACAAACACAACAAACAAATAAATAAATAAAATTAAAAAAATAAAATAAAATAAATAAATAAGAACTGTATGAACACAATTATTTAAACTAACTATAGTGATTGCCAATTAAAAACAAAACAAAAAGCAAAAGCCAATTAAAGATATACCTTAAAGACACCCAGTTTCTCCTTTAGGTAAGGAGTCACAGACAGCAACAATGTTTTTGTGTAAGGCCCACTCATTCCTCCCAATGAGACAGACTTCCTTTCCTTCTCACCTTCTTATCTAAAGCTAAAGGCCTCTGTCAGCAAAAGAAAAATGATCTTGTCAAAACTGCAACCTGCAAACATAATTTTAAGCACAATACAGGTGCTACAAAGTGCTAAATGATGCAGGAAAAAACATTCTTAAGCTACCGTATCTGCTGCCTAAACCATTTTTCGTTACCTTAAACCCTTATTAAAAAAAAAATAAAATAGAAACCAAATAAAAATTTTAAAACATTTTCACTCAAGATTCTCTTGGAAACTCACTGGCCTTCTTGGCAGGCTACCCCATGTGTGTAAACTTTTGCCTTCCCTTTAGTCTTTATTGGTAATTTCTTCTTACTGCCTGCTTTACCTGCCCTATAGCAGTTCCACAGGGAATTAATCATAAAACAAAACCTGGTGTCTAGTGGTAGAAACAGAAGTACAGATTTCTCTCTCTTTCTTTTTTCCTTATCTTGATAATCTAACTTTAAACCATATTTGTACATTCTTACCCAAGAAATATGATGCTTTGAGTCTAAAGCTGAGCCAAAGTCCAGAAACAAGCTTCTGGTATAGATAAGAGAAGATTTGGTGTCAGACAGCCCTCTATAAATAGGCAGACTATATAAACACTAGAAAAAATGGTTATCCAAAATCCCTGTTGGACATTTTTATACCCTATTGCGAAGTAGGATTTCTATAATCACTTTTTACATTTAAAATGTCACTGTAGGGGCCGGTGAGATGGTTCAGTGGTCTAAAGCGCCTGCTTAGGAGGGCTCAGGCAACTGCGGGGACTGCAGTTCGATCCCCGGCACCACATGCTGCGCCAGCGCCACCACCAGGGCAGGCTGAGCCAGCCACAAAATGAATAAATAAAGAAACAAACAAACATAAAATGTCACTGTAGGGGCCAGACTAAGTTAATCCTTACCATACGTTAGCTCAGTGGACTACATAGGTGTTTAGGGAAGCACAGGGCACGAAGTTCAATCCCCAACACCACATGCTGTGCTATCCTTTCCCCCTGGGCATGGTGAGCTAGCCACTAAGACCAGGCCTGGTGGCACAAACCTGTAATCCCAGCTCTGGGAAGGCTTGAAACAGCAGAATCACTAAGTTTAAGCTGCACAGTGAGACCCCCCCACCGCCTACCAAATACATGAAAAAAAAAAAAAAAAAAAAAAGGTCATTGTGGCAAAAAAAATCTAAGGATT